>CABHPH010151424.1:0-28208 GCA_902168325.1 Peromyscus nudipes | reverse complement strand
AGGCACCCTCTCCACTATTGCTAGGTGTCTTAGCTGGGGTCATCCTTATGGATTCCTGGGAGTTTCCTGGCACCAGGTTTCTCCCTAACCCTGTGCTCTGTCACAATATCTCTTTCATTGTTCTCCCTCTCTGTCCCTCCCCGAACTCAACCATCCAGATCCATCACGTTACCATCTTCCAACTCCCAACTTCTACTCCCCAACCCCCAGCTTACTCAGGAGATCTCATCTCTTTCCCCTTCCCAAGGAAATCCATGCCTCCCTCTTAGAGTCCTCCTTGTCAGCTAGTTTCTCTGGAGCTGTTGGTTGTATTCTGGTTATCATTTGCTTTACATCTAGTATCCACTTATGAGTGAGTACATACTGTGTTTGTCTTTCTGAGTCTGGGTTACCTCAGGATGATTTTTTTTTTTTACTTCCATCCATTTGTCTGTAAATTTTTTTCACCACTGAGCAATACTGCATTGTGTAAATGTACATTTTCTTTATCCATTCTTCATTTGAGGGGCATTTATGTTGTTTCCAGGTACTGGCTATTATGAATAATACTGCTGTGAACATAGTCGAGTAAGTGTTCTTGTGGTATGATTGAGCATCCTTTGGGTATATGCCTAAGGTTGGTATAACTGGGTCTTGAGGTAAATTGATTCTCAATTCTCTGAGAAACCACCATACTGATTTTCAAAGTGGCTGTACATGTTTGCACTCCCACCAGGAATAGAGGAGTGTTCCTCTTTCTCCACATTCTCTCTAACATTAGCTGTTATTAGTGTTTTTTATCTTAACCATTCTGACAGGTATAAGATGATATCACAGAGTCCTTTTGATTTGCATTTCCCTGATGACTAAGGATGTTGAGCAATTCTTTAATTGTATGTCAGCCATTTGAGATTCTTCTGTTGAGGATTCTCTGTTTAGATCTGTACCCCATATCTATCACCCTGCACCAAGTCCAAGTAGATCAAAGATCTCAATATAAATCCAGTTACACAACCCGATAGAAGACAAAGTAGCAAGTAGCAGGAGAGCTACTTTTTTAAATTGGATTTTTAAATTGGATTATTTGGTATTTTTGGTATCTAGTTTCTTGAATCTTTACATATTTTGGAGATCAGCCCTCTACCAAATGTGGGGTTGTTGAAGATCTTTTCCCATTTCTGTAGGCTGTTGTTTTGTCCTATTGACAGTGTCCTTGGCCTTATGCTTTTCAGTTACATGAGGTCCCATTTATTAATTGGCTAGCTCAGTGTCTGTGCTACTGGAGTTATATTCAGGAAGTGCTCTCCTGCTACTTGCTACTTTGTCTTCTATCGGGTTGTGTAACTGGATTTATATTGAGATCTTTGATCTACTTGGACTTGGTGCAGGGTGATAGATATGGTTCTACTTGCATTTTTCTACATACCACCATCCAATTACGTCAGCACCATTTGCTGAAGATGCTTTCCTTTTCCCATTGTATTTTTTTCCTTCTTTGTCAAAAATTAAGTGTTCATAGGTGTGTGGTTTTCTGTCAGGGTCTTTGATTCATTTCCCTTCATCCATATGTCTGTTTTAATGCCAACACCAGACTGTTTTTATTACTATAGCTATATATGACAGAGCTTGAATTCAGGGATGGTGATACCTCTGGACCCTGTATTGTACAGGATTATTTTAGTTATCTTGGTTTTTTTTTTGGTTTGTTTTTTCATATGAAGTTGAGTATTTTTCTTTTGAGGTCCGTAAAGAATTGTGCTGGGATTGTGATAGGGATTGCATTGAATCTGTAGATTGCTTTTGGTAAGATTGCCACTTGTACTACGCTATTCCTACCAATCCATGAGCATGGGAGATCTTTCTACTTTTTGATATCTTCCTCTCTCTTGAATTTCTTTCTTCAAAAACTTAAAGTTCTTGTCATACAGGTCTTCTGCCTGTTTGGTTAGAGTTACCCCAGGATATTTTATATTATTTGTGGCTATTGTAAAAGGTGTTTTTTCTTTGATTTCTTTCTCATTTGTATTTTCTGCATTTGTATATGAGGGCTACTGGTTTTTTGAGTTAATCTTGTATCCAGCCATGATACTGAAGGTGTATATCAGCTGTAGGAGTTCTTGGGGCTACTTATGTATACTATCATGTCATCTGCAAATAAGAAAGTTTGACTTCTTTCTTACCAATTTGCATCCCCTTGATCTCCTTTTGTTGTCTTATTGCTCTAACTAGAACTTCCAGTACTATATTGGACAGCCTTGTCTTTTTCTTCATTTTAGTGGAATCACTTTGAGTTTCTCTCCATTTAATTTGATGCAGGCTGTCTGTGGTGATATATTGTTGATAATCTAAGACATAAAGCTTGCTGGAAGATCATAGGACAGAGCTAGCCACAGAATTAGCCATAGAGGTCAAGCAGTGGTGGCACACAGCTTTACTCCTTGCACTAGGGAGGCAGAGGCAGATATCTGTCTAGATTTCTGTGTGTTCAAGGCCACACTGGTCTACAGGAGATAAATCCATTCTAAAAGAGAAACAGAGCCAGGCAGTGGTGGCATACACTTTTAATTCCAGCACTTTGGATCACACACCTTTAATCCCAGTACTAGGAAGATTGAGACAGGAAATGATATGGCTAGGCAGAGAAAGGAATATAAGGGGGGTGGGGAGGAAAGAGGAACTGGCACTCTTTCAGACTGGGCAGTTGGTGAGGTAACAGGTGGTGGCTGTGGCTTGCTCTGCTTCTCTATCTTTCACCTTTCACCATAGTATCTGGCTCTAGGTTTTTATTATAAGACCATTTAGGATTTGTGCAACAGGTGTAGGCTTGAAGTATATTGCTTTATGTTTATGTATGTTCCTTGTATCCCTGATCTCTCCATGACCTTCATCATTAAAAGATGTTGAATTTTGTCAAAGGGTTTTTCAGCATCTTATGAGATGATTATGTGTTTTTCTTTCCTTTCAGTTTGTTTATATGGTGGATTACATTGGCAGATTTTCATATGTTGAACCATCTCTGCATCTCTGGGATGAAGCCTACTTGATCATGATGTGTCCTACATTTTTTGATGTATCCTTGGATTCTGATTGCCAGTGTTTTATTGAGTATTTTTGCATCAATGTTCATGAGGGAGATTAATCTATAAGTCTCTTTCTTTGTTGCATCTTTGCGTTGTTGTTGACACAGGGTAAGTGTACCTTCATAAAAGGAATTTAGCAATGTTCCTTCCATTTCTATTGCATGGAACAATTTGAGGAGTTTTGGTATTAGCTGTTCTTTGAAATTCTGGAAGAATTCTTTGCTGAAACCATCAGGTCCTGGGTTGTAATTTTTTTTTTGGTTGGAATACTTTTGATGACTACTTCTATTTCCTTAGGGGTTATAGGACTATTTAAATTATTTATCTTATCTTGATTTAATTTTGGTATATGGCACCTATCAGGAAAATTTTCCATTTCTTTTACATTATCCAGTTATGTAGAGTAAAAGTTTTTGAAGTATGACCTAATGATTCTCTGGATTTCCTCAGTGTCTATTTTATGTCCCCCTTTTCATTTCTGATTTTGTTAATTGGGATAATCTCTCTTTTTTTATTCATTTTGTATACCAACCACAGATCCTCTCTAACCCCTCCTCCCTCTCACCACAACCTTTCCCCCATCCCTTCCTCCAACAGGGTAAGTAGCGACAGCTAAGCCTGATACATTCAGTTGAGGCAGGACCAAGCTCCTCTCCAATTTATCAGGGGTGAGAAAGGTATCTGACTATAGGTAATGGAATCCAGAAAGCCTGCTCATGCACCAGGGATAGATCTCTCTCTGTCTTTCAGTTAGTTTAGATAAGGGTTTGTCTATCTTGTTGATTTTTTCAAAGAGCCAACTCTTTGTTTCATTAATTCTTTGTATTGTTCTCTTTGTGTCTATTTTATTGATTTCGGCCCTCAGTTTGATTATTTACTGCCATCTACTTCTCCAGTGTAAGTTTGCTTCTTTTTGTTCTAGAGCTTTCAGGTGTGCTGTTAAGTCACTAGTATGGGGTTTCTCCAAATTCTTTATATAGGCATGCAGTGCTACAAATTTCCTCTTAGTACTGCTTTCATAGTGTCCCATAAGTTTGGGTATGTTGTACATTCATTTTCATTGAATTCTAGGAAGTCTTTAGTTTCTTTTGTTATTTCTTCCTTGATCCAGTGGTGATTCAGTTGAGCATTATTCAGTTTCCATGAGTTTGTAGACTTTCTGTAATTTGTGTTGTTGTTGAATTCTAACTTCAAGCTATAGTGATTTGACAAGATACAGGGGGTTGTTCCAGTTTTTTTTTTTTTTGTATCTGTTGAGATTTGCTTTATGACCACATATAAGTATGTGGCTAATTTTAGAGAACGTTCCATGAGGTACTGAAAAGAAGGTATATTCTGTTGTGTTAGGGTAGGATGTTATTTGCAGATATCTGTTAAGTCTGTTTGAGTCATAACATCTGTTAGTTCCCTTATTTCTCTGTTAAGTTTCTGTCTGGCAGACCTGGCCATTGGTGAAAGTACGGTCTTGAAGTCTCCCACTATTAGTGTGTGGGGTTTGATGTGTGATTTAAGCTTTAGTAATTTTTTTTCATATGTGGGTTTCCTTGAAATTGGGGCATAAATGTTCAGAATTGAGACTTTATCTTGGTGCATTTTTCCTGGGATAAATATGAAATGTCCTTCTCTATCTCTTTTAATTAATTTTAGTTTGAAGTCAATTTTGTTATATATTAGGATAGCTATATCAGCTTGTTTCTTAGGTCTATTTGACTGGAAAATCTTTCCCCAACTTTTTACTCTGAGGTAATGTCTGTATTTGAAGTTGAGGTGTGTTGTATGCAGCAGAAAGATGGATCCTGTTTTCATATACATTCTGTTAGCTTTTGTCTTTTTATAGGCGAATTGAGTCTATAAAAAGGATATTAAGGGATATTAATGACCAGTAATTGTTAATTCTTGTTATTTTTTGGTTTTGTTGTTGTCTTGATGGTGGTAGTGTGGATGTATTTCCCCTCTTTGAGATTTGCTGGTGTGGGACTATCTATTACCTGTATTTTCCTGGGCACAGTTAACTACCTTTGGTTGGAGTTTTCCTTCTAGTACTTTCTATAGGGCTGTATTTGTGAATAGTTAGTATTTAAATCTGGTTTTGTCAATGGTGATTAAAAGTTTTGCTGGGTATAGTATTCTGGGCTGACATCCATGGTCTCTTAGTGTTAGCAAAATGTCTGTCCAGAACCTTCTTGCTTTCAGAGTATCCTTTGAGAAGTTGAGTGTAGGTTTTTTTTTTTTTTTAGTTCTGCCTTTATATGTTACATGGCCTTTTACTTTTGTAGCTATTAATATTATTTCTTTATTCTGTATGTTTAGTGTTATGATTATTATGTGGCGAGGGGATTTTTTTTTTGTTCAGGCTATTTGGTGTTCTCTAAGCTTCTTGTATCTTCATAGGTTTGTCCTTCTTTAGGTTGGGAAAGTTTTTTTTTTCCTATGATTTTGTTGAATATCTTTTCTGTGCCTTTGAGCAGGAATTCTTTTCCTTTTTCTATCCCATTTTTCTTAAGTTTGGTCTTTTCATGGTGTCCCAGATTTCCTGGATGTTCTGTGTTAAGAATTTGTTGGATTTATCCATTCTTCAGTTGAAGGGCATCTAGGTTCTTTCCAGGTTCTGGCTATTACAAATAGTGCTGCACAATGGAGTACTACTCAGCAGAGAAACACAATGACATCATGAGATTTGCAGGCAAATGGATGGAACTAGAAGATATCATCCTGAGGGAGGTAACCCAGACTCAAAAAGACAAACATGGCTTGTACTCACTCATAAGTGGATACTAGATGTAAAGCAAAGGATAAACAGACTGCAACTCACAGCTCCAGTGAGGCTAGCTAGTAAAGAGGACGCCAGGAAAGACACAGGGATTGTCCAGTGACAGAGAAATAGATGAGATCTACATGAGCAAACCGGGGTGAGGGGGGTTAATGGAGGGCAAGGGTCAGGGGAAAGAGAGCTTAGGGGAGAGGGAGGTCCTATCTGGATCAGGAGCAGAGTGGGAGAACAAGGAAAGAGATACCATGATAAATAAAGACCCCATGGGAATAGGAAGAAGCAGAGTGCTAGAGAGGTCCCCAGGAATACACAAAGATGACTCCACTATAGACTACTGGCAACAGTCGAGAGGGTGCCTGAGCTGACCTACTCTAGTGATGGATGGCCAAACACTCTAACTGTCATGATAGAACTCTCATCCAGTGACTGGTGGAAGCAGATGCAGAGATCCATGGCAGAGCCCCAGGCGGAACTCCAGGAGTCCAATCGACAAGAGAGAGAGAGGAGGGATTATATGAGCAAGAGATAATGAGATCATGATTAGAAAAAGTACAGAGACAACTAGCCAAACTAGTGGAAACACATGAACTGTGAACCAATAGCTGAGGAACCCCCATGGAACTGGACTAGGCCCTCGGGATAAGCGACAAAGTTGATTAGCTTGAACTCTTTAGGGGGCACCAGGCAGTGAGACTGGGACCTGTCCTCAGTGTATGAGCTGGCGTTTTGGAACCTAGTGCCTATGCTGAGACACTTTGCTCAGCCTTTGTGCAGGGAGGAGGGCCTTGGACCTGCCTCAATAAATGTATCAGGGTCTGCTGACTCCCCAGGGGAGACCTTGCCTTGGAGGAAGTGGGAATGGGGAGTGGGTTTGGTGGAGGGAGAAGGCTGGGGGGTAGGACGAGGGAGAACAGGGAAATCTGTGGTTGATATTTAAAACGAATAGAAAAATCTCTTAATAAAAAGAAAAGAAAGAAAAAAGGTAAATAAAAAAAGAATTTGTTGGATTTAACATTTTATTTGTCTGATGAATCTGTTTCCTCTATTGTATCTTCAATGCCTGAGATTCTCTCTTTCATCTCTTGCATTCTGTTAGTTATGCTTGCATCTGTAGTTTCTGTTCAGTTATCCAGATTTTCCACTTCCAGAATTCCCTCAGTTTGCATTTTCTTTACTGCCTCTATTTCAATTTCAATCCTTGAACTTTTTCCTTCACCTGTTTGATTGTTTTTCTTGGCTTTCTTTAAGGGATTTATTAATTTCTCCCAATTTTTTGTTTGCCTTTTCCTCCATTTCTTTAAGGGAATTTTTCATTTCCTCTTTAAGGGCCTCTATCATCTCCATAAAGTTATTTTTAATGTTATTTCCTTCTGCTTCATCTGTGTTCGGATGTTCAGGTCTTGCTTATGTAGTACCACTAGGTTATGTGGTGCCATATTGCTCTTTGTGTTGTTGAAAGTATTCTTATACTGCAGTATACTCATTTGCGTTTGGGATAATTAGAGATACAGGTGTTGATTCTTATTATGTCTTTGTTGGATAAGTCTTTGGTTCCTTTGTTGTCTGTTTCATTTATTGTCTTTTGGTCTAAATGGCCAAGGGTTCTGGTAATTGGCTTGTTATCAGGTTGAGTAGGGTTACCTCAGCTGAGGTTTTGGGGGTTTTGGGTGCCTAGATCCAGTGTATCATCCAGTTCTCCTGGATGGTGTGGGCTTTACTTGTGCCTACAGGGTCTGTTCCTCCAACTAGTGCAGGTTGTGCCTGTGCCTATGACGTCTGTTCTTCCAACTGGTGTGGGTTGTGCCTATAGGTTCTGCTGATGTTGCTGGAGAGGATTGTTCATGGGGAGGCTATTGGGGTTGATGAGATTGGGCAGCAGAGTAAACCTATTCTTTCAATTGGTAGTGCTTGTGCCTCTAGGGGCTGCTGTTCTTCCAACTGGTATAGGTGGAGCTTGTGCCTCTAGAGGCTATTGATGTTGTAAGGGATGGTTGGCCAGGGGGAGGATGATGGGATCAATGGGTTTGGGCAGCTGAGTAGGTCTTGTAGTTTACAGGGTCCAGTGAACGGTGGAAGTGGTGGAGCTGCCTGCCCTCAGGTCTCTTACTTGCTGGTTCGCTGCTGGGGGCTGGGCCAGAGTGGTAGAATTCCAGCAGAGTTGGGGGCAGGGTCCAGCTGCCTTGCCAGATGTGAAGGGGAGGGGCACAGGATGTTCCTTGGGGCTTAGGGCCGAAAGATTAGGCCAGTTCAGCTGGGAGACTAGTCACTTACCTCTTCTTCCAATCGGTACAGGTGGTGCTTGTGCTTCTAGGGGTACTAATGTTGCAGGGGGATGGTTGGCCAGGGGGAGAATGATGGGTTCCAGCAGCAGAGTGGGTCCTGTAGGTTAGAGTTCTGTGGGTGGCAGTGTTGGTGGAGCAGCTTGCCTGCAAGACTCTTTTACCTGTTGGCCGGCTGCTGGGCCATTGCTGGTATTCTTATTAAATTATTCAGGCCTCTGTAACCTTCATTCCTCCTAAGAAGACAGCCAGTATATGATATTTTTAAACACACTTTGCTTTTAACATAGAATTATAAACTATATATTCATCTATAATTATGCATTAGTCAAACTAATTAAAATTTGATCATGATACAATCTACTTATTGTAGCTGAAAGAAAAGGTTGAGAGATTCTTCCGTCCCATATCAGAAGAGCCCTCTGCTGTGGGACAGAGGAAAACCAACATTTTTATTTAAAACAGGTTGATTATAAATACAATCTCTTTCTAAAGAAGAAAAGGGGATAGTATAGATATGATAGGTTGAAAGGATGGATTAATGAACCTACTTTCAAAGAGCAACAACTTGTTTAAAAATGTTTTACATTGCTATGGATTTTAGTTTATTGATACAAATTTAGAGTTGATTTTGTTATACTATATATATATATTTCTACTCTTGTTTAAGGTATTATGTTTATGCAACTCATTTAAATTGTAATGGATAATTAAGAAATACAGATTAATAACTAGTCTTCTATGATAGTCAAACTTATAGTCATGTATAAGTTTTCTAGGTATACATAGATATAATTCAATTAGTTAGGTATTATTCAAACACTTCAAAAACCTACAGAATATGGCATTTAAAGTATTTTTAAAAACTTAGACTTTCTGGACTGTGAGACCTGTCTGCTTCTGGCAGGACCGATTTACTTCAGAGAGGAGGATGGGCACTGAAGACACTCTATATGGAGTTTATCTTCTTCTTGGCAAAAATAGCCATTTGGGCAAGAAACTGTTCTTGCCTGGATTGCTTGGCAAAATGTTGCATCGACTGGAAATGCAGGAACCATAGGAAGATGACCTATGGTGATATTTTATTTGTGCTGAAATGTGATTTTATTTGTATGTTAATAAATAAAGTCGCCTGGGGGTTAGAGCTAATAGCAAGCCATAGCAGAAGTCGGGCAGTGGTGACACATACCTTTAATATGATCACATGGCAGGCAGAGTCTGTGTGTTCAAGGACATAGCCAGCTTGGAGAAACATGCCTTTAATCTCAATACCAACCATAGAGACCTGGAGGTCTGTATAGACAGGCAGTGACAAGGAGGTCATGTGGTTGGGTTTACAACCAATGAGAAAGCAGAACAGAAAGTCAATAAAAGACAGACACACAGGAAGTAAGTCTCTTTCTCAGGGGAAGGATGGCAGTGGCAGCGAGTGATAAGAAGGCAGTTTTAGTCTCAGCTCTTAGCTACTGCTCTGACCACTTGGGCTTTTAACTCTGCATTTGGCTCTGTGTTTCTTAGTGACTAAGAGACTGTGGGCTAAAGACAGATGCCCCAAATTTACAGAGGAACTTTGGATGACTGTCCAGGCAGCCACCTGTCTCTGTCATTCTAGATTTTTTGGAAGTTGCTTACAATACACTTCCTGTTTACTTAGGTAGTATTATAGCCTTCTGAGGTCTTTGATATAGTTGAAGACTAGATAGTTATAATTTCCTTAGATATGATAAAAGATAAGTTACATATGAAACCTTAGATTCACAAATATAGGATATAGATAGGATATCTTCTTTAATTTTGCCAAATACAAAGAGACTAGATATTATAATTATAATTCTTGCTTGATAATTGTTTTGTTATATGCAATTTTACTATGCTAAAGTTAAAACCTTCCTTCTTGAAAAAAAGAAAAGGTGAAGACATGGGGATGTCCTTCTGTATGCTGTGAATGAGGGAAGAGTCGCCAGCCAGACACAGAGAAGGCAAGATGTGAAAGTAGAACTGAGAAAAGGTACCAAGCCATGTGGTTAAACATAAACAAGAATTATGGGTTAGTTTAAATGTAAGAGCTAGTCAGTGGTAGGCCTGAGCTAATGGCCAAGCAGTTTTAATTAATACAAGCCTCTGTGTGTTTACTTGGGTCCAGGCGGGTGAGAGTGATTTGTCCTGACCATGAACCAGTTGGGACACAGGAAAACTTCAGCTAAAATTTACCACAATTTCAATGCTTTGATTCCTTATAAGTTTATTCATTATAGTTTAAACTCCTTAGTACAGGTATCAAAGGATAATGATCTGAAACCTCTTAATCTTCTCAGTTTATGTCTATATCAGTATTGACAAAGATGACTAATATTTCTTCTATAAGCAATAAGTCATGATGTCCAACTAATTAAACAGCTAAATAAACAAAAAGTAAACTCCTTAATGAAATCCTATATTTGCCTCCCAAGACAGATTGTTTTGCATTTATATATTTTTTCATTCATAACTAGCTACCACATATTTGTATTTATATAATAGTTATAGGAATGAGTCTTTCCTTGTGTCTCCTTTACTCATACAAGTTCTTAAAGGTCAGGTCATGATCATGTCTTTTAGTATTAATAAATAGCAATCACTAAATATTCAACAAAGTAGATTGAATAACTCAAATTTGTGCAGTGGAGTTTTCTTGGATCACAAAAAGATAAAAACCAAAGTCAGAGGTGGAGAAAAGAGTTCAACAACACTGTTTTAGCTTTGCCCAGCTAAACCCAGTCCTTCTGTTTCTGTTTTATTTCCTTCATAAACCAAAACGGCAAATACACTTCCTTTCAAGAGATCCCTGTGCAACCAAGGAGGTCCTGTTAAGATAATGTTCCGTAAATTGGGAGAAAAAATCATTTTGAAGTGTTTATAGAGTGAGCAATAGGGATAAAATGAAGTTCTAGCTAATCAGTGAGGAAAAGGTGAATGTTCTAGGCAGTAGAATGTAATATGAATGTCATAACCCAAGCAATCAATATAGTGATTCAATAAATTTCTAATCACCAAAATTCTAGTAAGGTGCTGTGGATTTAAATTAGTGATAAATACTTGCCTATTGTGATGAGACCCTGAGTTAAATCCCCATAGATTAAGTATTTGTAATATGACATAGTCAACATAAATAACTAAAGTATACACACAAACATATTTGGGGGGTTGATATTTAAGAGATTTAAGACAATTTAGGAAATGGTTTGTTTTCATGAATTTTGCCTCATTGATGATGGTTCTATCTTACCTAATTATTGTTATATTAATCTTAAATTTTTATGTTAGAAATATTTTGAGGCATTATGCTTAATATTTATTAAGTACTGTCAGAGTTGAACTGTTAAACCAGTAGGGGCTGAGACATATATGATTTAAAACATTACTAAAATTATCAGAATGAAGCATTTATTTGTGCTATATTTTCTATATTGTATTATTAAAATACTCTGCATTTTATTGATCTTAATAACACTGTAATAGATTAATGCCATTCATATCTGACTCACTTTGAAAGTGCATATTTTGAAATTTATTTATCTGTTTCCTTGAATTCACCATTCTTCTATTCCCAAATGAGAAGTATTCAGGCATCTTGATGCATAAATGCCATTGTGTTTCTTTTGATTTTTTACATGGAAAGCAAAACAAAAATGTACCTTTTGGCAAACAACTTTGTCAAAAAATATTGGCTTTATGAGTGAATTCTTAAATACCATCATCTGAGCGTTTGTTGTCAGATATCCACAGGCATCACTTCGTGTTTGTCTGAAATCGCAAGTGAGATGAGAGGAAAGTTCCAGTCTCTCTGAAATAAATTCTCAGCAGTGCAACTCAGCTGTCAACAGCCGATGGGGTCACACATTGGTTGGCTGAGCTGGGATGTAGAAATTGAGAAATGAGCAGCTGAGTTGAAAATGAAAGCCTGGTGCTTTCTGAGAGATGGAGAGGCGAGTGTGACATTGTGATAGGCTCAGGAAATGGGAAGAAAGGTAGTTTGGATTGGTGCCTTGTGCAACTGTGGTTCCTTCAGTTCTTGACATAGAGTCATTATTAAAAACAAAACCTTCATACTACAAAGTAAATCACAATTCACAAGATTCCTTGGAAAGAATTACTGGATGAGAACAGTGGCCAGGGTACACAAAATGAATCATAATGCAGACAGAAATTTTAACAGATGTATGTGTCCAAAGACACATGTGATTTCTATTGATTAAATATTCAGGCTATGAGAAACAGAAATGCAAAAAGCAGAGTGTGCCAACACTGAAGCATTACTTGTTGTGTTTTTATACTTTACTGTTCATTATTTTTCCTTCTTTACCTGTGATCCTTGAAATATCAGTTATGGTCTTTGAGATATCATTTCCAACATATTTGCATTTTGCATGAGATAATAATTTAAAATGTTCTAATTTATCTAAAATATTATTACCTAGTATACATCAGAAAACTAACCTACAGGGAATTAAATTATCTGGCATAAACTCTCTGTTATAGTATCTGGAATCTGATTTGAATTTTCTTATACTTGGATGATCTCAGGTATAATACACATATTGGTAGAGAACATAAATGTAGAGGATCTTGCTACTCTATTTATTAAATAGCAATGCTGAATCATTTTGAATAGTAATAGTTTAATTAGTAATTATCAATCATAATGTGTTAATTGCATTTATTAAATGTCTCAAAATAGTGTTAAGCATGAACTACAGGACAGTTTTGTATCTCCCTTTTAATATTAGAATACTGGTATATATTAAATAAATAATAAATTAATGCTATCACTCAAAACAGTTGATTGATGTCCATGACCACACATCTAATTAATTAATGATTTTAATATGCTGTTTTATACTTCCTTTGACCTTTTCATTAAAACAGTGAAGTATTTTGTCTATTTAAAAATATTAATCCTGAATTATGGAAAGACACAAACGTATCATGAAAGATAGCAACAGTAAGAGCCTGTAGAAGAATGGACTTTATGATAGTTTAAAATGTCAGTTTTGCAGCAGTGTGCTATACAAAAAGTAAACCACAGTTCGGTTATTGGCTGTCAATTAATATGCATGCATAAAGAGCTAGAATGTTTTGGTTTGTAATTATCCGTAGGGAATGGGAAAATCACTACAATGGGAGAAATTCCAATACTATCTGCTATATGCTAAATGAAAGTCACAGACAAACTGTACAGAACAGGTATTTTGAGGAGTATGAATAGTAAAGAGGCGACAATCTGAGGAGGCTATCAGAATGAAAGGCACAAATGACCCTACTGTTCACGTTGTGTTTTTCCTCTCAGATATGCACTGGCTTGGATTCAAAGGCAGCTCAAATCCCTGAACTCAGTCCTGGATGAAAAACACCTCAGCACTCCTTTCATTTTGTTCCAGAATGTCAAAAAATTGAGAATCCTCAGTCAAGTTACACCACATGTCTACAGTCCAAGCACTCACAGCATTATTTTCCTAAAGCCTCTGTTTTTATATGTAATGTAATCTTACAGATTCACATTGTTTCTTATGTTTGGTAAATTTTCATTTTTATTTAAAATATTTAATACTGGAGCATCTACATACAAGTGATATTATATGAAGCAGTTGTATTTATATATTTGGGATTATAAATATAATATATAGAGGTATGTATTTGTAACAATTAATAAAAAGAGAGGCTATGAATTTGAAAGAGATCAAGAAAGGATATATGGTTGAGTTTGGAGGGAGGAAGGGGAAGGTGGAAATTATGTAATTATAACCTCAAAAAATATAAATATAATTTTATATTTAAAAGTAAAAAGAAAACACATATTATAGTAATATACATTCAGTGCTGTGTGTTGCTTAAATTTTCCTGCCTGGTCCACAGTCAGGACAAATCTCTCTCACATGCCAGTCCCACAGCCGCTCAGACCCAACCAAGTAAACACAGAGACTTACATTGCTTACAAACTATATGGCTGTGGCAGGCTTCTTGCTAACTGTCCTTATATCTTAAATTAATCCTTTTCTATAAATCTATACCTTGCCACGTGGCTCGTGGCTTACCAGCATCTTTACATGCTGCTTGTCCTGGCGGCGGCTGGCAGTGACTCCCTCCGCCTTCCTGTTCTCTCCTTTCTGTTAGTCCCGCCTATACTTCCTGCCTAGCCACTGGCCAATCAGTGTTTTATTTATTGACCAATCAGAGTAATTTGACATACAGACCATCCTACAGCAGCTGTGTGCTTCAGAAAACAGCATCTAATGTCTAGTATTACCATGTAAATTAAAATTAGAAAAACTAAAATCTATGATAAGTCAGAAATCTATTTTCGTGATTCTTGCTTTAATTATGAATACCACTATTATTGGTTTTTAGAGTTCGTTTCCATAAAGTTTTGTAATGTTTATTTTATAAATTTTGACTTTCATATATAGTGGTGGAAAACAGATGTAAGTTAAAACTACATTCACAGTATTTCTGAATCTCTGTCTCTATACCCTTGTTCCTTTGTCCCTTTAATTTCAATGTATGCGAAATGTTCTGGAACTCTGTCAGCAATTATCAGGAGAAAAATCAACATCATGACAAAGCCAAAATAAACAGGATACAAGATAGCTTACTGCAAACTCTCTTGCTAAATAAAATTAAGCTAAATTCATGCAGAGATAATCCCAAAAGCATGTTGTTTACACTTGGTATTCTGAATGCTACTAACCAGGTAGTAGATCCCTAATCTTTTGCTTTTGTTGTTCTTTTCATCCACAGCTCATCTTTGCTTTGCTGCATACCCTGAATGTTCCACTCTAGAAGTACTTGCCCATGTGATGAGTATGTGAACACAAAGGTTCATAGTTGACATAATTCCCATCCTACTGTGTCTCCATATTCAACACCTTAGAGGAAGTCCTACTGGCTTATATTGGCAAAAGAAAGACATTTTGGGACTTTTACATGTTAGATAAGGAGAAGAGTGAATCAATAATCGTCTAACACAAATAACAGTGTTGTCTCTGTAGTCATAAAAGGAAAGACTACTAGGATTAACATGAAACTGTGAGATGTTACACTACTTGACTATGAATGAACTAGTTCAAATTAGTGTAGTTATTTACTATAGCACTTAAAATTATAAGGTACATATCATTTTACACATATCATTTTAAAATATATCATTTGATTTTCTTGTATATGCATAATATGCAACCATATCAATCATAAAATGATGTTTTCTTGTTTCAATAGTTCTGCATCTTCTATTAATATACAACTCATTATTGGGATAATTATTAGTAATGATAATACTGGAAATATGTTCCACATAATTTAAAATAGAAATATATTTGACTAATTAAAATATTAAATTACAATGCTATTACATTACAATTTTAATATAGTATAACATTATTAAATAATTAAATATTGAATATTAATTGTAACCAGATGAATCAAACTCATAAGCACCAGCAGAAAGCTGTCTGTGTATTTGGAATGGAAAAAACAATCCTTCAAAACCTCAAATTTTTAGCTCTGTCAAATTGGATTATTATAAGTATGTTAACTCCTTTGCTAATATTATTTGCAGTCTCACTTTTTAATAACATGTGATACTAGTGAAATTAAAGTGCATTACTTGCAATTATATATTAGTAGCCTTTTTGAATTCATAGTAATATTTCAGGTATACTATTTGAATATTAGTTTGTATGCAGTATTATATTTCACTGAATTCATTCTTAACATATATCTTCATTTACATTAAGACAGATGGTTTTATTACACAAGTATTTCTTAGGGATTTGGAACATTGGTATTCTGTGGTATTACATTTCATTGAATTCATTCTAAACATACATTTTTATTTACATGAAGACAGATGGTTTTATTACACCAGTCTTTCTTAGGTTTTCAAACACTGGTATTCTGTTGAACAACAAGCTTCCCTACAAACTATAGTGAAAGTAATTATAAGTGATGCTTACAAAAACATTGAAAAATATTTGATGAAGAAAACATGAAGCAGAATTTTGTTTGTGATGTAGTTGATATTCTGTGAAATCTGGTGTTCAGATAGCAGCTGATATTTAAAATGGTATACTTTATTGGTAGTATTACTTATAGTAATTTAATATGAAATTGTGAGTGGTATTTTTCATTCTGTTCTACAGAAAAAAATCTGGTTGCCTAGGGATATTAAAATGTTTCAATTATTTCTCCTACATCCTTATTAGGAATAGTACAGTGATGTTTCAGTCCTCAGCAGCCCACTTCATGGTCTCTTAAGATTGCAGGGACATTGGGGCTATTGCAATTTCTTAACACAAGCGTTCTTCACATGTCTAGTGATGTGGACATAAACAACCCATGGAGCCGTAGGCTGTGTAAAAGCATGGCATTTAGTACTACATGCAATGAATGTAGCAATGATATTAACCTGTTGCTTATATATGTATTTATTACGCTATACTTTTACCATTTTGATGAACACCCTTTATTTTGAGGAGTTTTCTATAAAACAGTATATTATGTCATGCCTGCAATAGTGTCAAATATCTCCTGTTTCATTATTTTGACAGTTGAAAGAACCCACATTGTGTCATTGATATATACCATCCTAAATTTGTATGAAAACAAATCTGAGATATTTGCAAAATGACAAAATTGGTAAATGGCCCCTTTCCAGTAACTTACTCTGATGTTAAATGATGCAAATATTCATTGGGAGAAATATCATTAAGCCAACTTTATATTTATATATTTTTTATGTATGTATGTATATATATGCATGTTTGTGCATGTGTGTGCATACATACATGCACATTTAAAACATGCTTAGTATTATATAAATTAGTTTATTTTAATTTTCTTAGTATTAATATGTTGATGTTTTTTCTTTTATTTTTTGTCCTGTTTATATTTTGGCTCTTTTCAATACATACTGACTTTCCTTCACTATATATTCATATTCATAATAAAGATAAAAAGAGTGTTTAAGTTAAATGTAATTTTATAACAGACAATGGTTGTAGGAATATTCTTAGATGTATGACAATGGATACCTAGTCTGCAGGTTTATTGGAAAGTTCATTTTAATGTCTAGCAATTACTTGAAAGAGTTCATTTTACATAGTCAAGAATTTCCAGAACAGCTTCATTTGTTTTTGAGTGAGACTGCCTGTCTGTGGCAAATGGATTGAGAGTAAAGATTGATGATTGCTCTGAACGATGGAAGGTTTTATACCTGGTATAAATTCCATTTTCTTTTCCAGAGGCAGCAGTTTTAGCTAGAGACACAGGAGATGTAACTTTAGGTTCTCTTAAAGTTAATAAAACACACAGAAATGTGTGGTTTAACAAATTTTGAGACGTCATTTATAGAGCAGCTGTTTAAGCTGCCCTATGAAAGAAATAATTAACAATATAGTCACTGTGAATGATAGGATTATTATTCCAAGTCATTAAAAAATAGGATCTTAAAACAATCTTAATTTCACATATGTAGAGTTTTGCTTATTTGAATTAAATATGTGCACAATCTAAGTATACAAGGAAAGATTCAGATTATTTTGAAAAGCATGTCTTTTGAATTCTGTAATAACAACACCCATAATATTCTGCATAAATTATTACCTATAATTTATGGTAGTTATTATTATTCCAAATGCTATGCTTTATATTTAATGACTAACAAATTTTCTAAGGATTATTTGTCTTGACTATTTTTCTAATGTATAGAATTGGGTCATTTGGGATTTTATATGACACTCTATTTCATTTTATCTGTTATTATAATGCTGTTTGTTTTTATTTTCTATTTTAAAGTATCACTCAGTTTTAATTAATTAAAACACTGAAATCCAGTTTATCCATACTAACTCTTTCTGAGTTCCAGTCACCAACATGGGCATATGCAGAAAGATGTGAACATTACTAAAAAGTGTACATTAGAAAAAGAAATGAGTGTACTATGAGAAAATAGCATGCTTTATGAAAAAATAAGTGTGAGAGTGCAGACAGGTGTCTGAGTGCCATTTCTGAGAAGAGTGGATTTAGAGTTCATGACTATGACTTGGAGACTGACATGAGTTTTTGTAGAGCATTAGACAATGGGAGATGAATCTTTGACAGCAATAAAAAAGAAAATGTGGGAAGCAATCCTTCAGTCTATTAAATATAATATTAGTGCATGTACTCCAAGGCAAGATTGGAAGAAACACAGCAAAGATGAAAATGATTGGTTATTCAGAAAAACTCCTTGAGAAGTAACGAGGTTCATTGACCAAACTCTCCTTAGAATAAAAGATAATTAGGTCTTGAGAATAGTATTGAAGTTATTTTTAAATACTTCTTAAGAGTTTGATAATTGATGGTTTTTATAATAATAGCTAGTTTAATAATCACAATGTTACTTAAACCAGTAAAATATAACTATTTATAGATTTATTATCATAATAAAATGTAAACATATCAAACAAAATAAAAGTTTAACAGTTTTAAGTAGTACAATATGCACCAATATATTACTATATGTTAATATGGCATCTAAAATGTCATATTTGGTAAGACAATTTAGTCAATTTTGCTTAAGACTTATTTACTCAAAGTTGGGTAGTCTGTGACAGATCACTGAACCTAGATTCTTCTCAAGCATACTCACAATGAAATTGTCTCAGATATGGTATAGTCTATGGCATGCCTTGTTTTAATTCCATCATGTATAGCTATATTAGAATTATATGTAATTTAAATAAGATTTGAAAATAATTTTTTAAATATTCTTTTCACCATTTAGAAAAATGCCTTAAACTTAATATGTCACCAAGGCTAAATCAATATATGAGTGACTAGATCAGTGTTTAGGATACTTAAACACACACACAAATTCCCATGGGCTGCCTCTACTGATCAGCAAGGGATAGATAATATCTTGAATAAAATAATACTGAATATGAGTAGCTTGGAAAGGTGCCTCTTATTAACAAATTTCACTTTATTTTAGACCAAAAGGTATTTGCACGCTGAACACACATACACATTGCAACCTGGAAGAACATCTTTTCATTACTGCTTTATGCAAGTCTAAATGAAAAGATGAAAATTTTATATATTTGCAATTTATAAAGTTAAAGGTTAGTACACACATACATTATAAAATGACATCCCCAATAAAGATAATTATCCTATTCATTACTGTCCTCCTGTTCATCTTGTTAAGAAAGTTTAAGATATACTCCCTAGCATATTTCAGCTAATGGTACTCACATGCATAATCCCCAACACAGACTCTTGGAATGTGTTCATTTGAATTATGGACACTGTGTACACTCTGACTACCACCTCCATTTCTTTCACCTCTTAGCCACCATTCTATGCTTGGCTTCTCTGATTTTGACTATTTTTAGATTCTATGTATAAGTAAAATTACATGGTTCTTATTTCTCTGTGCTTGGCTTATATGACAATATAGTGAAGTTCCAGTTCATCCACAATGTTACAAATGATAGAGACTCTTTTTTTTTTTTTTTTTTTTTTGGTTTTTCAAAACAGGGTTTCTCTGTGTAGCTTTGCGCCTTTCCTGGAGCTCACTTGGTGGCCCAGGCTGGCCTCAAACTCACAGGGATCCGCCTGCTTCTGCCTCCCGAGTGCTGGGATTAAAGGCGTGCGCCACCACCGCCCAGCGAGACTCCTTTCTTAAGTACTTCCTTCAGTAGTACTTCATGGTGAATACATACCATATTGTCTTTAGCCATTTTATTTTCAGTGGATACTTTTACTATCCCCACATCTTTTCTGTTATGAATAGTGCTGCCATGCACATGAAAGTATAAACAACTTTGAGATACTGTTTCTTTCCTTTGAATGCGTTCTCATTCTGTGATTTATAGTCAACAGTTTATAAACAATCTCCTCCATTCTTCACTAAGTGAGCAGCTTCGACTATCGCATCCCAGACTCTTCCATTCACTATGGATATATACGACCCTTGAACAAGCAAGCTAAAAGAGATGTGGTTTGATCTTAGTTACTTCTGTGAAAAACTTGTGGAAGATGCTGAATTCCAAAGACTATACAAATATCACAGTTCTGACTTCACTACACAAAATGCAGCAAAATAAGTCAGTGTCCCTGAAAAGCTCCTGGAGGTAGATTTAGATACAAAAGTTATTCTTCCATTCTCTTTTCATTGAGGATGTTAATAAACCAAAGACACCTTCTTCCCCAAGATTTTCCCATCGCTCTTCCGTGCACCTTCTCTCTCTAACAGAAGGGACACTGACATACCAGCAATACATTTTTTAAAGATATCTGAGTAGCAGGTTTCCTATATTTTGTAACATTTCTTCAGGTGTGCTAAAATGTAGAGTATATTGTCATTTACCATCACCATATTGAACACCAATAGCAAGTCTTCTTGTTCCTATGTAACTAGAACTTCCTGTCCTTTGATCATCTTTCCTTGTCCTCCCTAAGTCTTTCCAGCATCTGATCACCATAATTCTATATTCATCTACTTTTTAATACCTCTATTCACTGCAGGCACTTAACTTCTTGCAGATACTGTGGGAGGAATGAATGAATACTTGAGTCAGAAGTTGACAAAGGTACCAGGAAGTACTGAAATGTAGCTACAATAACATGCAAAAAGACATAAAGGCAAAAATAAGAAAGCAGAATTTAGGTAAACAGCAGATTCTTGGGATTTCATAGAGGAGTAGGTAGTTTTTAGAAATTTACTGTACTGTTTAGGGAAGGCTAAAATGAGTTTGGGACAACAAACTTTTAACCTGTTTCATATTTTTGCTGTTGATGTTTCTTCATTTCATACATTAGGTGCACAAATACATACATGCACACATGCATACATATAAACACGTATACATACAATGTGTGTAATACACACACACACACACACACACACACACACACACACGTAGTCTATATATAACAGCTATTTTTCTATTAA
Source organism: Peromyscus nudipes (assembly GCA_902168325.1). NCBI lineage: Eukaryota > Metazoa > Chordata > Mammalia > Rodentia > Cricetidae > Peromyscus > Peromyscus nudipes. The sequence continues at coordinate 7,130 of CABHPH010151424.1, read as the reverse complement.
ATCATCCAGGCACGTAAGACAACAAATCAATGTGACCATCTCCACCTAGCTCTTTGAATTTTGGACTGGTGTTTTATATGTCCTCCATGGGTATTGGAGGATAGTATTGATGCTTTTATGTCACTTACAGACTAGGTATGAGCTTGACATTGTGACTGTCTCTCACTCATACACACACACACCATCATCATCATCATCATCATCATCATCATTATCATCATCATCACCACCACCACCAAGAACAATATGTTTATCCCATCTTGAAAAAATTCCTCGACAAGGGACTGGTAGCCTACCGCTCCTTCTTTCTTTTTCTCCCTGAATATATATACCTTTGTGAAAAAATTAGGACTTTAAATATAGTGTTTTGAGGAAGAGATATTTCTTCTTGTTATGGGTTGGATTTAACCAGACCAACATTAAAATTTGAAGATTTTCTTTGGCCATTTGGAAACCCAGTTCTTTCTTCTGATTCATACTCTACCATGTTATTGGTATAATCTATGAATGTCACTGTGTAATGATGAGCACTTTAATTTTGAATAAATTTGATAGAAATTCCTTTCTCCATATTTAATCCTGCTCTTAGAGATAAAGGTCTGAGTGATGATATGACATGGTTAGGAGAAGCTGAGTTGGTGTTTCCTACAATGGTAAACTCAAGCTTGAGTAGACGTTATCCAAGACACATGGGTAAGAAAAGTGATCCTACAATATGTGTATTTAATACGTATTACATCTATGAGCTTTATGAAGTTATAAGTGGAGTGTGCATGCAGACACTCACAAAGTAGATAATAAATGAATAAAATTCAAAAGGAAACCTATACAATTCATAATAACATGCTCTGACATATGAATGCCATAGTTGAAGTTTCCCTGTAAGGACTGAGATGTACAAACACAGCTAAGATGCTGGTCTAGCTGCCATTAATTCTGTGAATGATCAACAGTCTGAAATCTGAACTTAGAATAAGGTGTTATCTGTCACTCTATGGTCATGAAAATGTTAGGCTAACTCACTGGTTTACAAGGAGGAAAAATGCAATTGTTTCATATTGTTTTAGCTAATTGTTAACACATTTAAATTCAGTGTTATTTTGAAGCTGTGTCTAGCTCTCATGTTCTTATGTCTGATTGTGGAAAGTAATCTTAAAAGATTAGCTCCACAAAACTACCTTGAAAATTTAGAAAGAAATTACACAAATAGGTTTTTTTTCTTTCGTATTTTCTGAGAATTTCATACATTCATACAATGAGTTTTCATCAAAGCACAGACATTTCTATATGAGTTTTAAGTTTACTAGAGAAAGCAGATAAAAAGATACAATAAACAACTAGTGTAAAGAAAATAAGTTCATATGGCACTGAGTCATTTGAAGAAAGGAAAATTTAGTAAAAAGTAAAATCATTGGAAATCCTTAAAAAGACTGGTCACTGAGAAAGAATTAAAGGAAAGGAGAATCGATAAACTTAGAAAACACAAAATAGCCTCTGATATAGGAAAGTAACTATCTCACATTTTTATTGTATATTGCCAAGTTGGGTAACTGTGCACCTAATTTGACAATGCATATATTATCCATAAGTATGTGCTGTGGGATAATGTTCTTAAAAACTGGTTTAATAAAATGCTGACTGGCCAGTAGCTAGGCAGGAAGTATAGGTGGAGCAAGCAGAAGAGGAGAATTCTGGGAAGAAGAAGAGCAGAATCAGGAGTCACCATCTAGACACAGAGAAGCATGATGACAAGGCAGAACTGAGAAAAGGTACCAAGCCACATGACTAAATATAGATAAGAATTATGGGTTAATTTAAGCGTAAAAGCTAATCAATAATAAGCCTGAGTTAATGGCCAAGTAGTCATAATTAACATAAACCTCTGTGTGATTATTTTATAAGCGGCTGTGGGGACTGCAGGGTTGAGCAGTACCAGAGAAAACTTCCAACTACAAGTATGGAAGTTGCTTTTGATATTGTAGCAATAAATATCTGAGTAAAGTACATACAAATGTGCTAGGAAGCAGGAAATACAGATGAGTGTGGCTATTAACTCTTTACAACTATCATCTTATGTTTGGAAGCAGATATAGAGTGCCGGAGGTCAAAGGGCTACTAACTTTAATAGTGTATAATAGACACACACTTCCAATTCCACATGAGGAATCTTACCTGAAAACATATTTACAAGAAAGAAGATGAGAGAATAAAGAAAGAATGATATTCTAGATAGCATGATTGTGTCATGTATTACATAGTACTTACTACCAAGGTCAGACCGGCATTTTGTGTCAACACATAACAGACTAAAACTAAAATAAAGTACCTGTAAAATTAACATTCTATATAATAGTGGAACAGTGGTAATGCAGGGAGACCAAGGATCTTAAGGAGATCAAGAAGAATATTTCATTATTGTGAGTTCTATCATGATTCTTTATGCAAACATAAAAATAGAAATGCAGCAATGATTCTATGTACATGAAATTTACAATCTGAGAGGAAAAGCTCCTGTCCCAAGGGACACCATTGCTATGGCAAATATTGATTCAGGAAAGTATTGTTAGTAACTTCTACCATGCTATGTTAAATGCAGTATGTAGAATTGTAATGTTGAACCAGAATTTTAAACAAACTCAAGCACAATATGAATCCTTCAGTACATTTCTTTGTAGAAAATCTAATGATCAATGTTGCTCTACAAAGAAAGACATAAATAATATATCAGATGAAGTCATTTCTATAATCTTAATACTATTAAACTTAATTAGTTTTTAATTTATTATAAGTTATTTATAATATGGAATATAAATGGTCTCAGAACAAAAGATAACTCAATGAAAATCATTATATAAAAGATTTAAATAGAAATTTATCCTACAAAAATAAGTAAAGAGTCAATAAACACATAGGAAGAAGACCAATATAACTACTCATCTGAGAAAATTAAATCAAAGTTGCAGTATTCCAGTGTCCACATATTAGGTCATTATTTTAAAAAAGAGAGAGATAGAAATTAGTGTAGACAAGGAGGCTGATAAAATGGAATCCTACTATACATAAACTTGATTAACAATGTTCATTGGTGGTCTATTCATAATAGCTAGAATTTGAAAAAATAGAAAATGTGGTACATTTTTACAATGGAATATAACTCAACCATTAAAAAATAAAATACTAAAATTCACAGGTAAATGAATGGAATTAGAAAAAATCATCCCAAGTGAGGTAGCCCAGACCCTTAAGATAAATATGGTATGTGTTCACTTGATAAGCAACCTATAATCCATATAACCACAGAGGTTAGGTGGAGAATAAAGACTAGAAGGGAGAAAAGGATCTCTTTTGGAAGGGGTCATAGAAAAAATAGCTATGAATAGACAAGAAGGGAACTAGAATGGCAGGATCAAACAAGAAGGAAATGGAAGATGGGAAGGGATGCTTAAAACTGAGTTCTATTTGAGAGGTCTTATGGAAACCTAATACAGTAGAAGCTTCATATGAAATAATTATAAATGATGGCAATCCAAATGAAATCACCAAATACTGGGGAAAGACAAGGCCCCAACTAGATATCTCTTGTCACCATTTGGAGCTTCCATAGCAGGTAAGGTTACATCTAAGTGAGTTGTTTGTTAGAGGTCCCAATGGGAACCCCACATAACCCAGGGTATTTCCAGTGTTATTAATGGATCTCCATAAACTGAGGATAAGGCCCTATTGCTGAAAACAACACAAAGACAACTTATTGTATATGGAGAATTGGAACTGGTATCTTTCTATAGCCTTCAATCCCTATGGACCTGTATTCATGGTACTAGAAGGTACTTTGCAGTCCACTAAAGGTAAAAGGCAAACATCAACCCAGCTACAAATCTTTTGATCTACAAGCGTGACCAGCCTGCAAGATAATGATGGCTCAATGGTAACACAAAGATTAGAAGAGTAACTGTCTCAGTTAAAGTTTTTACTGATCTGAAGAGACACCATGACCATGGCAACTCTTATAAATAAAACATTTAATTGGGATGGTTTGTTTACAGTTTCTGAGGTTCAGTCCATTATCATTATGACAGGGAACATGGTAACATGCAGGCAGATATAATGTTGGAGGAATAGCTGAGAATTGTATGACTTACAGGCAACAAGAATTTGTTTATGATACTGGGTGGTGTCTTGAACATAGGAAATCTCAAAGCCTTCACCCACAGTGGCATACTTCCTCCAACAAGTCCATACCCACTCTAACAAAGCCACACCTCTTAATAGTGCCACTCCCCGTAAAATTATGGGGACCAATTACATTCAAACTAGCACAGTAACCATCAGATGTCCGATTTGAGGTAAAGCCCACTCCATGACATGGAATGCATATCCAACCTTGGTTGGGTGGCAAAGAACCTAAGACTAGATAGGCCAGTGGCCTTGGGGAAATCTAATGTTCTGCTCAAGGGATTTAGTAATAAAATGACTCCTAATGATCGGTTATATTCCAAAATCCACACCTTAATCAGCCAACATCAGAGACTCTTTCTTAAGCAGATTGAAACAAATAAGGAGTCAGACAATAAGCAGAGAGTTAGAGGCCTTGGAACACTCAGCCCTGAAAATGATGTCTCCATTCAAACCCTCTCCTCAGGAGAGCTCCTCAGGGAGCTCTGCTGAAGAGGCAGTAGAAAGAGTTTATCTAAAAGCCAGAGGGGATGGAGGACACCAAGGAATGAAGGTTTCTAGGAACAACAGGGCTGGTGCACATATGAATTCACAGACACTGAGCCAGCATGTACAGGGCCTTCATGTATTGTACCCAATGAGATCCTAGTGCTATAAGAAGTGGACACATGTCCCCATTCTTAACTAAGAAGCTTTCTCCGATCTCAGAGCGAGTCTCACTGAGGAAACAGACTATTCTTAGACCAAAAGTCCAGCAGTAGTTGGCCATCTGGAGGAAAGAGCTGGAAGATTAAGTTTAGTTTGGGTTTATGGAAATTGTCTTAAAATTGTAATGCTTGTTATAAAATATGGTGCTTATACTAAAACACTTAGTAGCATACTCTAAAATGATTATAGCGGTGAATTTCATTAGAATTTATCTCAATATAATAAAAACATATCAAAATGCATCATCTTATTTGATACTTTATCTTTAAAATACCCAAGAAATGTTTTATGGATAAACAGTTAACATATAGATAGCATGAGTGATTTTAATAGACTGAGAAGTTAAAAATCTTTGTAGGGACAATTTTGTCTCTAAAAACTTATCTATCATTCATTTGACTCTAAGCTTTCTATGATCTCTCAAAATAGTTTAATTAAATTTTATGACCTTGGTAGTGATAATGGTTTTATGGATATATGTTTGTCATCAACCTTGTCAAGTAGTACATATTAAACACCTGTGGCCTTTAAATATCAATACAGTACATTTAAAAGTGGTTTAAAAATGAAACACAATATATAAGCTGGCAGAAAAAACATGTGTATGCTGTGGATATCACTCTGTATAAATAAAATGCTGATGGGCCAGTAGCCAGGCAGGAAGTATAGGTGGGACAAGCAGAGAAGAAAATTCTGGGAAGTGGAAGGCTGAGTCAGAGAGACACTGCCAGCCGTCACCATGACAAGCAACATGTGAAGATGCCGGTAAGCCACGAGCCACGTGGCAAGGTATAGATTTATAGAAATGGGTTAATTTAAGATATAAGAACAGTTAACAATAAGTCTGAGCCATTAGGCCCAACAGTTTAAATAATATAAGAATCTGTGTGTTTATTTTATAAGTGGGCTGTCGGACTGCCGGGGCCTGGCGGGACCAGGAGAGAAACTCTCCAGCTACACGTGCATGGAAAAGAATAGCTCTTTGGTGCATATCTATAGGACACCTCCATTCAGTAGAGCCTATCTCTGAATGTGATTTTGATTCAAATTAAGTTTTGTTTTTGCTGTTTCATGTTGGTTTATTAAAGGAAAATAATCTATGAAATATGTATGACTTTATCTCCTCTATAGCTGTCTGTCTATATGTTTACATAATGCCTATATATCTATCTCTCATTCATCTGTGTCACCTATCTTCAATATACCTAACACATCTCTCTATCTATCTATCTATCTATCTATCTATCTATCTATCTATCTATCATCATCTATTTATTACCTCACTAGTTGTTTTCATGTCATTGTTTCTGAATACATCCATAACTTAAAAAGAAAAAAAGTATTATTGGCTTATAGTTTCAAAGATTTCATTCTGTTTTGTTTTTTTTTTTTCAGTTCAATTATTTCTGGGTCATGGTAAGACAGACATAAGATATGAGCAGACAGTGGGACAAATTGTCTCACCTTGTGGTAAGCAGAGATACATGAAGAGAGAGAAACACACACACACACACACACACAGAGAGAGAATCAGAGTGGCAGAGAAAGAGAGACAAAGAGAAAAAGAAGGAGAGAGAAGGAAAGGTGTGTGAGAAAGAGTGTGTGACTGGGCCTAGCATGGGCTTTTGAGAGAGAAAAGTGAGTGACTGTGCCTGTCTTGGAAACATCAAAGCCCATTCCCAGGGATGTACTTCCTCCAACAAAGCCATACCTCCTAATTGTTCAAACACTTTCAAAGAGTTCCACTCCTTGGTGACTAAGCATTCAAATACATGATCCTATGGGAGACATTCTTATGCAAACCACCACACATGCCATCAGATATTTCACTACTCTTTCTTATAAAAATCACAGACATCAAGGCATATGTAGGGAGAAAGCTCTTGTTCTTTCCCATCTCTATTCCTTTCTTTTCTTTTTCTTGTTTTTCTTTTTACAGGTCATGAATTTGCTACCTAAACTACTTAGAGCTCTTTCCATTTCAGTTCTTTGAATTAATTTCTAATTTGTTCAAATAGCATGTTATAAATGATTTCAGATTGTGTAGTCTATGTAGTGTGTTTTCATGCTTGAAATTTAGGACTCTCTGTTAGACATGTTAATGATATGTTTCAAGTGACCATTTACATTGTATTCTAATTCAAATGAAAGTTAAAAAATCTCAATTTGGCTGATTATAAAATATAATGGATTGATTTTGCTACCTATGGCTAGAAATAAAGCCTAACCATTTATAATACAATAACATA
>CABHPH010151423.1:0-16202 GCA_902168325.1 Peromyscus nudipes | reverse complement strand
ACAGAGCCTGAGTCAGAATATATGATCTCCTGGGGGGTTGGGCAGCCGAGACCAACATTCCTTGGGCCTTCACTCAGTCCCTCAGAAATAGAAATGACACCAGCAGCTGAAGCCGGGTTGCACAGAGGATATTTATCTTGACCTCAGCAACATTATTTAGTCCTGAGAAGATCTGCAATCTCTTGGAAATGATGTGGTGAACACAGGTCTTTTTCTCCGTAGTTTTGTAGTTGAATCAAGATTCCATCTACCTCTGGCTCTCGCAGCATATAAATCAGTCGTTCAATCTGTCAGCAGATTTATGGACTATCTTGCTGGGCCCCTAAACACCAGGCAAAGTGCTAAGGGGGACACAAGATGAATAAGACATGACCTCTGCTCCCCAGGATCCTACCGTGGAACAAATACATGAAAAGATAACTAATCCTGGATGCAGCCTGTTGCCGATGAGTGATGCGGTCCCACAGGCAACAGAAGTACAAGGGGGAAGATGGATGGCTGTGCAGGAAGGTGGCTGCTCCTCAGCCCCCCTCTGGACTTGTTGGCTAAGAAGACGAGACTGTACAGCAAAGAGGGAACTTGTGATACATGAATTAACACAGGATGGAAGATCGCCAAGTGTAGTGTACACTTGTTATCCTGGCAGTCCAGGATCCATCTCTAAACGGCTTTGGGGAACAGCTCCTCTCCCACTCTTGATAGATAAGTGAATCCTCCTGTCTTCACTCTGCTTCTTCCAATCTTGGACAGTTAAGCACATCCCCAAGCTGACCGAGATTCTTCCATCATGGATTGGTTGACGGCGGGCTTGAGCCAATGAGTTCAAATTTAGCTTCTAGAATTTGGCACTGTAGCTCAGAAACTGAAAGCTAACTAGCCATTAATCCTGCTAGTTTTTGTTTGTTTTGTTTTGTTTGTTTTGTTTTGTTTTTAAATGAGCTCTTTCTTTCTTTAGGATTTACTTTCTAAATCTGCCAGCTGCATCCACCTGGCCATGTGACCCAAGTTAGGACGATCATACTCTATCTCAACTCTACTGGAAAACTGGATTTGAACTTGAGGGAAAAAGGTGCTGGAGCTATGGAGGAAGGGACTGAGAATGAGGTCAGTACTACAGGAGAGAAACCAGATGTTGATGTTGCATTTGAGCCAAGCATCCCAAAACAACATCTGCCCCTGATTGCTATTATGAGCCAATGAATCCCCTGTTCTCAGAAGTCAGCTTGTGTTGAGGTCTTGTATGTGAGTGTGTGTGTGTGTGTGTGTGTGTGTGTGTGCGCGTGCACGCACGCGCGTACGTGCACTTGAGTATGCACAGGTACATAGGGGCACATGCATACGGAGTCAAGAGAACAACCTCAGGTGTCATCCTCAGGGATGCCATTCACCTCCTTTGAGACAGGGTCTCTCATTGTCCTGGAGCTCATGCATTAGGCTAGACTGGCTGGTCAGTGATCCCCAGACATCATTTTGTCTCTACCCTCCCAGTGCTGGGTTTATAAGTGAATGCCACCACACCCAGCTTTATTACACGAATCCTAGGGATCAGACTCAGGTCCTCATGCTTGCAAGGTAAGCACTTTACTGACTGAACCACCTCCCCAGCCCCTTGAGGGTTTGTCTTTTACATCAGGAGTCCCAGATGAAATGTCCATGCATGAGATTTCTCCTTGTTTTACATTTCCTAAGATGCAAGGCAAGGACAACTTTTGTATAGACCACCAAAGGCCTACATTCTCTCGGTGTCACACGCAGACTGAGGGCTGATCTCTTGTGAATCCTTATTGAACTAGAAGCCAACAGGATAGCCGGCCAGGCCCCACCCACAGGCCTCTGCAAATGAGATGCAAATGAGATGCAAGATGCTGAAAAAATGGGCCAGCCTGGTGAGGTACCAGTAGCCACCTCCAAAGCACGAACAGGAAGCTGTGGCAGATGAGCCAAGGTGATGTAACAAAATGAACCCTGGCATCTCTATCCCCTTCATGCTAATCTAAAGGCACTAGATGTTCAGCAGCATGATGAATTTCCCGGTGATGATTCATTTTAAATGTCACCTTGTCACAACCTAGAGTCACCTGAGAAGAGAGCCTTAGTGAGGGACTCCCTAGATCAGGTTGGCCTGTGGGCATGTCTCGGGGAATTGTCTTGATCTTTAATTGATGTGGGAGGTCCCAGCCCCTTTTGGGCAACACCATTCCCTGGGCAGTGGGCCCTGAACTATAAAGGACAGGAGAAAGCTAGAAGCAGCTGGCAGCATGGGTGAATCTGTTTCTCTTTGCTCTTGACCGTGGATGTGATGAGACTAGCTGCTTGAGTTCCGGCCTTGACTTCTCTAAGACGATGGACTGTAACCTGAAAACGTAAGCGGAAATAAACCCTTTTTTCCCTAAATCGCTTTTTTTGGAACCTTTGTCACAACAACAGAAATGAAGCTAGAATGTGTCGCCTATGCCCTTTGTGGATTGTTAGGATTATCCCCAGACCATAGCTATATTGTCCAGTTTTACTGAATGCAAGTTCATCTCTTTGATGCCAGCATCCTCACATTTCTGAGAAAACTCTACTCCCCCAGTTTTTCTCCTCCCACTGCCCCGTCCCTTCAAGCCATAGGGTTTTTTGTTTGTTTGCTTGTTTTTTTGTGGCGCTCTATGCAAAACATTGTCATTGTTGATTGAGACGAAAAGAGGAATTGTTCATTTTTTAAACAGCCTGACCATGATTCCCGGAACCAGGGCAGGATGTTGGACACCGCATTGGTACAGGTAGGTGCAGCACCGAATATAATAAAGCCTGTGGTCCTCATGCTGTTTGCAGCCAGGTAGGGATGAAACATTGCAGAGCACATTTGCTCCCTGGCAGCTTAGCATCCCCTCATAAGAGCTCCCGGTGTTCTTTGCAGAATGACCTCTCCGTTAACACTCTTGGTGGGACCATAAATCCAGGAGCCTGTGCATCCCCGGGAAGTGCAGGGCTGATACCAAGTCTTATATACCAATTGTCCTGTGCAGTCACTGTCTCGATTAGTAGTCCCCAAGCCTTTCAGAGGTGGGAGGTGAGGCTTATGGCAATGACCTTTTTCACTGCTATGACAAGTTACCTGGTAAAAGGAGCTAGGGAAGGCAAGGCTTATTTTAGCCCGTGGTTTGAGGGCACACTCCATCCAGGTGGGCAGGTGTGCAGGCGGGGGCATGAGGAAGCTGGGTCACAGCATGTTCACAGTCAAGAAGACACAGGGAGATCAATGCTTATGTTCAGCTCCACTTCTCATGTTTCATTTTAAATTTATTCTGGGACCCCAGCCCACATTTAAGGTAGGTCTAAACCTCCTAAACCATCTAGCTCTGTAGAAACAGCCTCCTAGTGGTGTGTTTCTAAGTTATTCTAAATCTAGTCAAGTTGTTGGGGGAAGAGTGACCAGTACATTTGCCCAAGGTTACATGACCTGAAAATGATAGCAAAGATTCTGCTTTTGGAGTCTGGCTCTTAACCACCCACCTAAATCACCCGGCAAAGTCACCAAGCTTATGTTTCCTAGGTATGGCTGTGCAGCTCATGGGTATCTTTAGACTTACAAGGTTCCATACACGTGCTGGATCTGCATTCAAGCCGCTGTTACATACCCACAACTCTGCCCATTTTTCAGTAGGAACTGGTTATTCACGTCGGCCTTCCCTATTACCAGGCAGAGAGAGATCCCAAGCCTTCCCTGGTGGGGCAGGAGTTATCCAGTGGGAGGAAAAGTGGTTGTAGTCCCAGGCGTAAAAGGGTCCACAGCATAGCCAGGGGACATCTGCAAGGACACACTTAGCCACTCGGATAACAATATCCTCTGACCTCTGGAGAGGCCCTGCTCCAGCAACCAGACCAGGGGCAGGGTAGGGGGTAGTATCCTATGTGGAAAAGTATTGTCTGAAAGAGGTCAGCAGTGAAACTAGATGCTATGCCCTCCCCCGCCCCGCCCAGTTAATCATGGGAGTCAATGCGAATCACCTAAGAGAATCACCCAAGTGCTGAGAACTAGGCAGTCTGCCATCAGAAACCCAGTGTTTGACCCATTCGTCTTCTCCTGGCCTGCAGGGGGCGTGGTTTCTGCTCCATCTAATGTGCCCCACTGTTGCTTCTGGAGCCTGCCCTGAAAGTATTTCCTTTATATGGACAACACTTGGCGGAAATTGTGGAGTGCTTCGAAAATACGGGCCTGCAATAGCCACTCAGGCTTCACCCAGCAAGAAACCAGTCCCTCTGGCTCTCCAGCCATGCCAGGATCTGGTCACAGCAGTGGAGACTTTCTATCCTGTTGGTTTTCACATACTCTGATACTTCCCACTAAAGGCCTCCATTTTATTGTAGGCATGTGCAGAAAAATATCAGGCATTTCTTTCTTAAGGCCTTGGTTAGGGAGATTCCCATAGGTATTGGCCCAGCCCAGGGGAGCCTTTGTTGATGACGCCCCATCTCTAGACGAAAGAAGACATATTGGAACGTCTTCCAGATCTCCTTTGTCCCTCTCTGCAGATGTTACTGACTTGAACATGGATACCTGTATCCTCTCCTTCCTCCTCAGTGACCACTGAAAGAAGGGAGGCTGTTCAGATTATTTCCTCTCAGTGATGCGACTCTTCAATACCCCAGAGCCTTAATGAATTCCTAATCTCATTTTTGCCTGATCCACCATTCAGAAAAACCACTGGAGTAAGTAGAACGGCCCCTTTGACCTCCTTTTCTCAAATGTGTAATCTGTAAGCAAGCGCAATACCTACAATCTAGACAATACGCAGTGGTCTTTTTCCTCAGCCTGGAAAACGACAAGGAAAGTGGGGTGCGCAGGGCATGACGGGCAGAAACCGAAGTAGGCAGCAAGGAGGGCCGTAGAGAAGAGCAGGTACTGTGACTCAGCGGACCGCTCATCTCTAGCCTCCCACCCCAGCAAGCTGACTCTTCTTTGCCTCTAGCTGTTGCTGCCAGCTTGTCTAGCACCTGTCCCTGGGTTGCTGCAAACTCGCGTGAGCTTTCCAGGTCTAGCCATCCTCATGCTAGAGGCGCAAGGCTGGAGAAACTCCTAAGTCTCCTTTAGTTCCACGGACTGACTGGGGCAGGGCTGGGGATGGAACCCAGGGCTTCCTGCCTTCTATATTGAGCCCCAACCCCCAGGCACCCAGACAGCTCTCTTGCCGTTTCATTTTCTGTCCTACTCTTCCATCAGCTTGGGGACCTTCAGAGCCCAGTGTATGGAGGAGCCTGGGCCGGAGAAAGGACTTGTGAGCGTGAAGGAGCCCTTTGTCCTGCCACTTCAGCAGTAGCCGTGTGGGTTCTGAACAGCCAAAACACACAACCAGCTTTCTTATACAGAGACAGACGCGCGCGCGCGCGCGCACACACACACACACACACACACACACACACACACACCTGCCCAGCTCACTTGTAGCTGCCTCCATTTGAATTTCAGGTATTTCCTACCTCAAACTAAAAGCAAATTTGGTACCACTTTTTTTCCTACACTGAAACATTTCAAGCCCACTTTGGGTTTTGCCTGCATCCTGCAACAGCTCAAGAAACAGAGACAAGGCTGAGTGAGCCTTCCTATCCCCAGACAGCCCATCCCTGGGTGCCTACATTTAGCTCCTCACAGTGCAGGAGCCCGAGAGCTGGATGTAGCAATTCCCTTGAGGAAGCAATGGAGCAGAGGAGTAACCTTGCCCCATGATCCTTTCCCAGGTGGGCAAGCCCACCCTCTCCCAGCCAGGAAGACGATTAGTTCCCTGGGGACCGGTTTGCCCTGTGTCTTGGCTTAGATGTGGTGGCATAAGCTTTAATCCTGGTTCTCTGCTTAGTCATAACAGATCAAAGTGTTCACCTGGAGGCCCCACTCTCCTTACTCCCAGGTTCAAATCCCAGATGAAAGACCCTAGGAAATATAACAAAGATGCTGGTCATTGTCTAGGGGATCCCAGAGTTCATTCTCTGGGACAAACAAAGAATTGAACATCAGAGAAAGACTGAAGACCAAGTGTAGGAAAGAAAGTAAAACCTTTTTACCTTTGGGGAACAGAGTGCCCTTAGGCTGGGAGTCTGCTGAATGGACTCCAGGTTGTTTTATAGGGCCCGTGGTTCTCCCCTTTCTCCCACTAGATACCCACCACCTTTGACCTGGCTACGTTGTCCAGGAACAAGAAGCCCATCTCAAAGAGCCCATTTTCACTTTCCTTGTCCACTTATGGCCCTCTAACTCTCATTCAGAATTCTTTCATGGCGATGTTCTGGTGAGGTTATTCTACATGTCTCCCTTCCCCACAATCCTGGAGCTTTCCTGGTGGTGCCCCTTTGCGGGCTGCTCCTGGAGCATTCCAGGCTGCAGGTCAGCCCATATGCTCCCAGTAAACTCTATTCAAACCCCAGCTTTTCAGTCGCAGTCCATGCTACCAGGAGCCGTCATATCAGATAACAGAAATCAACACAAACGCCTCCAACACGTGGCATGAAGGAGGGCCTTGGGGGCTCCACAGCTAATATTTGGGAAAGCCAAAGGAAGTTTGGGTCTGGGGGAAGGTATATGTGCAAAGAGAGACAGCCTAAGACAGGATGCAAGTCAAATATGTCAGGATCCCTAGGGTGCACATTTTCATCTCAATCACTATGAAAAAAATTGGCTCGGGCTCCAGGCAGGCGCTGTTTCCTTCTTCCCCTGTGTGTGAAGATTGAATGCTTGCAGGGAGCAGACCGCCAGTGGTGTCTTGTGCAGGGTGCAGACAGACATCAAAGTTAATCTGCTCTCTGATCTAAGCAAAATGGTAACGAGAGTTTCCTGGGACAGCAGATCCACTAATTGTGGCACTCCAGCCCAGCGGATATATTTTTAGATCACTGTGAATCCCCAAAGAAGTGTGGTTCCTGGCTGTGGGAGAGCAGGCTGGATGCTCACGGTGTGCTCCTGAGCGGTCTGGGGCAGGCCCCGCCGACCCAGTGTTGCTGAGGCCTGGAGAAGCAGGCGAGGCTTCCGATGCGACCGGATACTGGGACTCTCGGAAGCTACCTATCGTGAAGATATTTCCAGTTTAGATCATTCCTCAAGTTTTTCTTGTTTTGTCTGCCCTTTTCGCAGACATCTTTCCAGATGTCTCTCTTGGCTTAGTTCTCAACCTGTGGGTGGTGACCCCTTTGGGTGTTGAGTGACCCTTCAGAGGGATCACCCAAGGCCATCAGAAAACACAGATATTTATATTAAGATTCATAACAGTAGCAAAATTACAGTTATGAGATTAATTTTATGGTTGCGGGTCACCACAACACGAGGAACTGTATGTATTAAAGGGTCGCAGCATTAGGAGGGTTCAGAAACACTGGTCTGTACAATATGACCACTCAGTTTTAACCAGTGTCTGTGACTTTCAGTATAGGCAGACCCAGGCTTTCTACAGGATTCTTGTGTGCCTCATAGAAAGCTTCAGGTTTAAGGCCATTTCTGCTCTCTGACCATCACTATCCTTGACACGGTTTGTGACCTTCTCAATGCTCCCTGGCTGGCTTCCTTGCTGATCTTATAGAGGCCATCGTCATCCATCACTAAGCCGGTTCCTTCCTAGGATGGCTGTACTCGTCTGTTTTCTTTTATTACATCAAAATATGTGAGCTGTCAACATTATAAAGGAAGATGTTCGCCTAGCTCATCACTTTGGGTGCTGAAAGTCTGAGATTAGAAAAACCTACTAATTTGGCTCCTGATGAGGGTGGCAATGGCCAGAAAGCACATGAAAAGGTCACGTGATAGAGGAAGAAGCCAGAACGTGGGGAGAGGCCAGTTCTTGCTCTTTGCAACCAACCTAATCTCACAATGACACCACTCTCTCCAAAATGAATTCTTCTGTCTTGATTTCCTATTTGGACTGTCTGTATCTGTGTAACTACTCAGATACGTACTACTTAAAAATGAAAAACAGTTTTAACTCCCTCTGAAGGTGAGGCCCCTGTGTTCTGATTGATCGAATCTCCAGTCTCCAGGCTCCACCTCTAAAAGGTCACATCACCTCCCAACATTGCTATACTGGAGAGCTGCCCTGCTCAGAAGCCTATGATCCCTCTTTGCTATATCCGTGCACCCCTGAGGAGCAAAATAATAGTTCTCTACTGGGTTATATGTTCTGGGCCTATAGCCACAACTAATTGAGTCATCATGGAAATCTGACCCAGAACACAGTCAAAGACCAAAGGTCAAAACCCCCCTTCCCCAATAATGGATCTCTCTAATTGAACTCTGCCTCTGGAAATTCATCTGGAAAGCCAGAGAGAGAGTCAGAAGAGAAGTCAGACAGGTACATGAAGAAAGACAGTAGCAGCATGCAGCGAGCTGTGAGAGAGCCTCAGCTGTGAGTCAGCACAAGCCAAGAGACAAAAGCTGTCCTGGAGTTGACGGTGAGGCAAATGCCTGGGACTAGCAGGGAGCAGAGAAGGACTGAGGAGAATTAGACCGCAGATCCACAAATCCCTCCTGCTGAGGAGTAACAAGATACCTTAAGCCCTGGACCACCGCCTGGGATTCGTGTAGTTGTTCATTATTTTCTATCATTTGTGTTGTGCACCCACGGTACGCCAGACACTCTTCCTGGCACTGGACAGGTGCGGTGTTACCATGGAGCATGCCTTCTAGCCGTGGCAGCAAGCAAAGATAGATATTTTTACCTTTATAAAAAATGTTACTAATTTTTAGTTAGGCATATGTAGGTGAGCCTGCGTGAGTTTATGAGCTCCCTGTGCATACAAATGCCTGTGGAAGTCAGAAGAGAGCATCAGATTCCCTGGAACTGGAGTTACAGCTGGTTGTGAGTTGCCTGATGTGGGTGCTAAGAACTAAAGCCAGATCCCTCTAGTCCCTGCGGGTTCTTTTTAATTTAGTGTGTGAGTGTATGTGTGTGATTTATGTGTATTTGTGTGTGGACACACACATGCAGTAGAAGGCATGTGGAAGTCAGAACAGCTTGTGGGAGTCTGTTTTCTCCTTCTACTCTATGGGTTCTGGGCATCAAACTCCGACTGTTAATTCTTGGTAATGGCAAACACCATTACCCACTGAGCCATCTAGCCATCCTCTAATATATATGAATATATATATCCTATAATATACGTATGTATATATATATATTATATTTTTGTTTTTCAGACAGGGTCTCTCTACAGAATCCTGGTTGTCCTGGAACTCACTGTGTAGACTAGGCTAGCCTCAAACTCACAGAGACCCATCTGCATCTGCCTTCTGAATGCTGGGATGAAAGGTGTGCACTACCATATCTGGTGAGATATTTTTAAAGGGTAATAATAGGAGCCATAAGATCTAGGAAGAAAACAGAGCAGGTAATGAGAATTGGATGTGGGTTAGGAGTTGGCAGAGCCCTGAATGAGGAGGAGAGAGCCCTGTGGATGTCTAGGAAAGTGGCCCAGACGGGGAGACCATGACTGCAGAATTGTGCTGTGACATACTGGTTCTTTATGGGCCCCCTCTCCCCAGTGGAGGTGGATGAAGCCAGAGAGGAAATTAGGACATCTGGCAGCCAGGGTCACACACCACACAGTGGCCTTCAAAGAGCATGTGAAGGGTTGCACTGAGCAGGGTCCGCAACCTTCAGTCCTGTCCTCCTGGGAAGTCCAGTCTCTGTGGTTTCTAGCCTCCCCAGAGCCCTGCTTCCCCATCCATAAGTTCTGCTGCTGTTTCCCACAAAAGCCCTTCACTCGAAAGGGCAGGAATGAGTTGTGCTTCCTGACAATAAGAAGAGCTTATCCCAAAGCCACAGTGATTTGGTTTGACAGCCTTCTGGCCTTGGCTTTCTTGGACTCCCTCCACCCTCCCCTCTAGCAGCCCTCTGCGGGTGCCTCTGGGGCTCACTCACTCACTGACCCCCACCCCAACTCTGTAATGGCTTTCTCCTAAGAGCCTCTGTCACCATCCTGCCTGGCCATTCTTTTTTTTTTCTTCAATACTTTTTTTTTTTCCATTTTTCTTTATTAAGAAACTTCCTACTCACTCCACATACCACCCACAGATCCCACCTCCTCCCTCCTCCTACTCCTCAGCCCTCTTTCCCAAGCCACCCCACATCCCCACATCCCCCAAATCAAGGTCTACCATGGGGAGTCAGCAGAGCCTGGCACACTGAGCCTAGGCAGGTCCAAGCCCCTTCCCACTGCACCAAGGCTGTGCAAGGCATCACACCACAGGCACCGGATTCCCAGAAGCCTGCCCATGCACCAGGGACAGATCCCGATCTCCCGGCCTGGGTGCCCCCAAAACAGTTCGAGCCAAACAACCGTCTTCGGTATCCAGAGGGCCTAGTCCAGTCCCATGGGGGCTCCACAGCCACCAGTCTACAGTTCATGGGCCTCCAAGAGTGTAGCCTGTTATAGTCTACAGTTCATGGGCCTCCAAGAGTGTAGCCTGTCATCTCTGCACCTCTTCCCCTCATGTCATGATCTTGACATTCTCTGCCCGCAGAATCCCTCCTCTCTCTCATCGATTGGATTCCCGGAGCTCAGCCTCTGCCAGGCCATTCTTCACCCCCTGCTTCTGCAGAGAGTCCACCTGTGAGAGTTTGAAAATCGCCTCTTCCCTCAACTCCAACGCCCATCATCTGTGGCTGCTTGTCTACTCCAAACTGATGGCTTAAAAATTAAAACCACTCATTAGCTCTTGCTATTCTATGGCTGATTAGGAATGCTTTTTTAAATAATTATTTTTACATTTTATTCATTTGTTTTGTGTGTGTACGGTGGGGGGCACATTCATGCCATGGTGGGGGTCAGGTGATAACTTTCGGAGTCAGTTCTCTCCTTCACTGTATGGGTCCTAGGAATCAAATGCAGGTCATCATCCTCAGCAGCAAGCATCTTTACCTGCTGAGCTATCTCTTCAACCCCTGACAGGGGAATCTTCTCAGTGTGTGATATGAATGAATGCTGGGCTAGCTGAAGACATCTGAGGGAGCAGCCCAGAGAATCGGGAGCTTGGTGGCTTGGCATTGCAGGTCACCCCCAGTCATTTCAGCTGGCCACCAGAAAAGACCAGCAGCAAGGACACGGGAGCTGAACAGCTCTGGACGGAAGCAGAGACCCACAATTCCCAGCTCTCTTCAGCCTACCGCAGCTTTCTCTGTGATTTCCCACATGCCAACTACAGCACAGGTCACCACCACCTCTTACGCTTCTGCTCATCTTACATACTAAGGTTTCAGCCTCTGATGAGCTACTACCTCATGTCCAACCCCGTGTTCCCCACTCACTAATCACTGGCTGTGCTGCTCAGCTTGTTTGTCTGTTTTTTGTTTGTTTGTTTTTGTCGTTTTGACATAAGCTAGGGACATCTGGGAAGAGGGAACCTCAATGAACAAAATGCCTCCATAAAGTTGGCCATAAATGTCTGTGGGGACATTTTCTTCATTAATGATTGATATGGGAGCGTCTGGCCTCCTGTGGGTGGTGCCACCCTGGAACAGGTGCTCCTAGGTTGCATAAGAAAGACAATTGAGCAGACCATGAGGAGGAAGCCAGGAAGCAGCTCTCCTCCTTGGTCTCTGCTTGGGTTCCTGTCTTGAGTTGCTGCCCTGACTCCCCTTCCTGATGAACCGTAAGCTGTAGGATGAAATAATAAAGCTCTGTCTTCCCTAGTTGCCTTTGGTCCTGGTGTTCATCACAGCACTAGAATGCAGACTTAGGACAGTAGCAGTAAGCAGTAGTGAGGTTGCTCTACGATGCACATCATAATGTCTGTTACACCGAATCTCCACCCTGACCGGACTGACATCCCCATTTTACAGAAAAGGAAACTGAGGCTCAGAGAGCTTCAGCCTTGCCCATTATTAGTAAGTGCCTGTGTTTTTATTCAGTCTCTCCTCCGCTGCCATATCACCATCTTGGCACACACCACAGACCAAGTGATTTAAACAACATACATTCTAGAGCTCTGGAGACTACAAAGTCCAAGGTCTGGATGGGGCGGAGCCCATGTCTGGAGAGGGCTACATTCATGGCTTGCCAGCTTCTTCTCACTGTGCCATCATATGAGAGAAGTGAGGTGAAGAGGTCTAGTGTGTAACTCCCCCCTTCTCTCTATCTCCCTCCGTGTGTGTGTGTGTGTGTGTGTGTGTGTGTGTGTGTGTACGTGCCACATGGTATGTTTTAAAGGTTCTGCCAATCATCAGGGCTCCACCCTCATGACCTAATTAATGACCTCTGGCAGATCTCAGCTCCTAAGGCCAATATAATAGAGATTAGGTGTCCCAGTTTGCTTTCAATTGCTGTGATAATCACCACGACCCGAAGCAATCGGGGGAGGAACGGGTTCTTTCGACCTACATGTCTCGATTACAGTCCATCATGAAGGCAGGGCAGGAGGCCAAGGCAGGAGTCTGGAGGTCGAAACTGAAGCAGAGACTGGAAGAGCAATGCTTTCTGGCTTGATTTCTGTAGCTTGCTCAGTTTACTTTTTTTTAATACAACCCAGGATCACCTGCCTAGAGGTGGCACTGCCCATAGTTTGCTGGCCTCTCCCATATCAATCATTAATTGTGAAAATGCTCCCATAGACTTGCTTACAAGCCAACGGATGGAAGAATTTTCCCGATGTGAGGTTCCCTCTTCCCACACGATCCTAGCTTGTGTCAGCTTGACAAAAACCCAAACCAGCACAGTAGGGCTTCAATATAAAATGAGATGAGGGTGGCACACAGACCTTCAGTCCATAGAGCAGGCCCTGAGGCAAAGTGCATGGGTCACTCTGTCCTGGTTTACCTAAGTGTCACTGGGAAGGGCAGGGAGAGAGAAAGAAGTTCAAATGGTGGGTCACGGTGATACGGAGCCATCAACAGCTGCTCCGAGTGGGTACAGTCAACAGTACCCTGAGTTCCAGCCCTGAGCCGCTTAGCAGCCTGCTGAACAGTGCAGACAACGTAGGGCCTTAGTAAGGAGCGGGAGCATTACCAGATCCAAGGGACCAATGGAAAAGTTCCCTCCCCAATTCCAATTTCCTATCTGCCAAGATAAGTGATAGAGGCTCATGGTTCAGCAGCACACCCACTTCTCAAGAGTTTCTGGACTACTTCCTCCCAGCTAGAACATGGATTTCCTCGCTGTTAGGGACCAGTGCCATTTTCTTGCTTAGTGAAAGCCTAGATGGGAAAGATTCCATTTTTATCCCGGAGTATCAATTCTGTATGCAGCAGGCCGCTCGCTACAGAGAAGGAGACGTGAAGTGGACACCTCATATCCAAGGAGAAGGCAAATCCAATTCCAGCATGTTCTATATTGAACAACTTCTTATACTTTTGTTCTTTTTGCTCATCTCCACCCTGCCTGCACAAACACCTTCCTTGAGGGACTGGGAACACTCTCTGCTACATGAATGGCTACAGTCGGCAAAAAGTAGACGCAGAGAATGTTCCCAGTCACCAGCAGCCTCCCAGTCATGGGATTGTCTCCCGCCTTCCTGTACCCACAGCTTCCTTGAGGGACATCAGCGAGTGGCAACCTCATGCTTGAATGTTAGTGGGCAAGCGAGCAAGCGTGTCTTTGACATTTCAAGGACAGAGTTATGCAGCCCCTGTGCACCCTGGGCATTAGTGGAGTGTTTTCTTGCTCAGCCAGTTTTCTTAACCCTTTATGGTCAATTCTTGCTTGTGCCAAGTCCCCTTCTCAGCCCCAGGGAGGCTAAAACAGAACATCAACTTTTTCAAAACACCACCTTCACTCCTTAGACATTCTGAAACTAGAGAAGTCTGCTGAGTGCTATAAAAAAGCCCATCCAGAAAAATGTCACCTACCCATGCATGTAAGTTTCATTAGAACTGTCATGGGGGCGGTCACAAACACAGTGTCATCGTATGTGGACTGTCGGTCACACCGAATTGTTTTTTGTCCCTGCCCTGTCCCCACCCCCATCCATTCTCTACACTGCTGCCTGGCTATACTTTTAGAAACTGAAGTCAGAGGGCTTGGGGGAGACAGCTCAGTAGGCAGAGTGCTTGTCATTCAAGCGTGAGGCCTGAAGATGGGTCCTCAGAAATCATGTTTTAAAGAGACAAAAAGATCAGGCATGGTGGCACCCATGTAATCAGTAGAGACAAGTGGATTTTAGGGCATTGTGCCAGCCAGCCTAGCCTCTGGGTCAGGGAGAGACCTAGTTTCCAAAAAGAAAAAACATGGGGGGGACAACCCCTGAGGAATGACACCTGACATTGTTGTTCTCTGGTCTTCTTATGCACAACACACACACACACACACACACACACACACACACACAGAGAGAGAGAGAGAGAGAGAGAGAGAGAGAGAGAGAGAGAGAGAGAGAGAGAGAGAGAGACAGAGAGAACATTGTACAATCCTTTGTTCAGATATCCCAGAGACTCCCCAATCGCTCTGAACCTGACATCATCCTATTTCCATCAAGAAGCTCCTAGATGGCTTGTCCCTGACTACATCTCCACTGCATCTCCCCCTAGCCTCCTGTGCCAAGGCATGTTTCCTGCTTATCCTTGAACACATCAATAAAGACCCAGGCTCGGGGTCTTTACAGTACATCTCCTCTGCCTGCAGTGTTTATTCAGTTGGCTTTACTTGTGATCTGAGTGTCTGTTCAAGTGGTACTTCTGCTGTGGTTTGAACGGCCCCACCAGAACTCACATGAAATTTCATTCCTGTTGCAAAACACTAGGTAAGTGGAAAATTAATTTGACTGTGGTATTTGGAGGTAGGACTTTGGGGAAATAAGTAAGGTTCATTAAGGAAATAAGGGTAGGGCCGTAATGCAATGGGTCTGTAGCTTTTTAAGAAAAAGAGGCAAGACATGAGCAGGGACTTTTGCCTCGCCATGTGGTATGCTCAGCCACCTTGGGATCCTGCAGAGATTCCACATCTGCAACCAGTGTGTCCCTTGCCAGCTGTGGGCACCTTTCTCAGCCTCCAGAATGGGGATCTCAATATGCCTTTCTTCTGTATGAATTACCCAGTCTGTGGTGTTGTTATATTAACAGAGAATGGACTAAAACCCCTCCAGCAGGAACTGTCTCCACCATGGGTCTGACTGAATCCTCATTACCCTTCAGTCTCTATTGTTCGACTGGCTTTTTCCTCCATCACCCCCAAACTACCCACAGCATGTCCGTTGTTTTCCCCATTCTAGAAGGTAAGCCAATGAGTCTGCCCTCCTGCTGTGTCCACAGCACCCTAGAGCACATGGCACATAGTAGGTGCTCAATGAGCACTCGGTGAATGACTGTACAGTCTCATTTCCTATGCTATTCACACACTCAAGAGATAAAACTGCAGGGCTAAGTCTTACCTTACCCTCCCTGGGGAAGAGAGGAAGGCCCTGTTTCTTGTTAATTATTTCATTACCTTGGGGTCTGAGGAAGGTTCCACAATCTTTCTTATTCCAGTTGTCACAATGACGTGCTTAGGCCTAATCACAGAACCCTGGATTTCTGGTGTCTGTGTTTCCCATAGGATTAGCATGGGAACAAGACATCTGTAGGCTGTTTCCCTTGGCATCTTTTGAGATTTTAATTAACAGTCCCCCCCACTTTTCATTTACCAACAGGATTTTGATTAACTTGTAAGTGAGACTTTTGTCACTTTGCGGAACTTGGAGCAGTGTGCTGAAGGGTGGTTACAGGGCTCCTTGGTTGCAGAGGAAGCATGGGCTAGGTACCAGCTGCCTCCCCTGTATCCATATCCATCCACATGCTGTGTGGGAGGGCTGGGCATGGGCCAGGGTCACGGTCATTGACTACACTGGATAATTGAACTTGCTGGGACCTGGATACTTACCCTGTTCCCTTCTGCTTGCATCCACTTGGGGGACAGGGAGACCCTTCCCCTACTGTTTAGTGCATGAGGCTGGTACTATGTGACTTGGCTACTTTCTTCTCCTTGGCATCTGGGCTCCTGTCAGGCTCCCTTGGTGTTTCCAATGATGACCAAGAAAGGCCTCAATAGAGTTCATCCCCTCCCTGGCTTGGCAGGGAGGGCTTCTCCGCAGGAGTGCTAGGGCTCTGAGCTGACTACGCTCCATGCCAGGACCACGATCCAGCCCTCACTTCTCGTCCTACCATCTCTGAGATGCTGTTGACATGCTTTCTGTGTTTTCGTTCCGGTTACTGTTTTCAATTAGCTTTTTCATATAAAAATCTTGAGCATATGATGTGTGTGTGTGTGTGTGTGTG
>CABHPH010151422.1:10475-25111 GCA_902168325.1 Peromyscus nudipes | reverse complement strand
GATGAGAAGGATTTTCTCAGAGTCTAGAGAACATGGATCAAGAATCTCTCCCTCTTGTTGAGAACTCTCCTCTCTCTTGGACACTGGGTGAGTCTCTTTGGGCACCACTCCTGGAGATTAAACTACCTTTTCACCTGTGTCCCTCCTATCCAGAAGACCAAAAGTTGCTAGTTGATCAGTTGGCTAAACATTTTTCTTGGATAGTTGAGAAACGGCCCAACGAAGACCTCCACATCCTTCTCCTCATAACCGTTACCAAAAGTTTCAAATCCCAGATTCAGAATCGTTCTTGACACGTCCATGCAACTGAAACACAAGTAGGTGCTCCATGAATCGCCACATGCTTTGCTATCCCCAGAGATGGAGGTCTCCTGGAGTTTGCAAGAAGCCAGCACTATACTAAGTAGCTTAGGTATCAAGAGCTGCGGGATGCTAAAGAAGGCGAGGCAAGAGCTGACAGCTCACCATGTTCAGTAAGTAAAGGATGCCCAGGTGTGCAGAGGAGCTCTGCAAATCTCTGAAACCTGTGTCCTTATCAAGTTGGCCTCTTTCAATCCTTCAGTAGAATCCCTTCCGGGACCTCAGCTTGACTGCCCTCTGGAGTCCTTCAAAAGTTTCTAACTTCCAGGAGTAAGAGTCTAGTGTTGGCATTTCTGGCCCGAGACCATACAGCTAATCAGGAGCAATGCTTGGATTCAGACTTTCGGAGCTAGTACAGTGACTGCTGAGGAGCCCTGTAGGAGGAGTAAAGGGATTCCAGTTGAGAAGGAAAGGCAAGGGAGTTGGAACAGCTAAAACAAGAAGGGGGAAGAGAGGGGAAGAGGGAGGAAGGAGGAGAACAATAAAAAACAAAGATGGAGAACTCACTCCTCTGCTTGAATTCAAAACCTACTGTAAGTTCTAGGATGAAGGGAGTGTGTCGCTGGCACAGGGCTAGCCACCCAAATCAATGGCGTAGAACATGAGAGTTCAGAAATACACACCCGTAGTCAGCTGCTCTTTACCAAGGACACCAGCACAGTTCAGTGTGAGTGTGATGTCTAATCCTCACCGTCACCTTCCCTGGATTTGGAACCACTGGGAGGGAGACACAGCTCTGGGTTTGCCTATGAGGGTACGTCCACAGAGAAAGGAAGCCCCACTTCAGGTGGAGGTGGCACCATCCTAAGGACCGAGGTCTGCCACTTAATAAAAAGAAAAAAAAAAAAAGGATAAAGTGAACTGAGCACCAACATTCATCTGTTCTTTGCCTCTGGACTATAGGTGCAATGTGACCAGACCTTGCCACCAAGCTTTCCTGCCATGATGGACTGTGTGCCCTCAAACTGTGAGCCAACATAAACCCTCCCATCTCTAAGTCGCTCTTGCCAGGCATTCGGTCACAGCAAAGAGACAAGTAACTAATACAGGGGTGACAATTGTTGCCAGGGCAAAGGAATGAAGCCGAACCCCCTCCTCACCTCATATGTAAACATTAACCTGTTAGTTATTATGCGGTGCTGTGTTATTCATTAAGCAGCGCTGTTTACCATGTGAGAAAAGCCACGAGGCACAACAAAACCCACTGTAAGAGTTGATTAGGGGAAGGGGAACAGAGGGCATGTGCTTGGGCCCATTGAAGATCGTGCAGGGAGAGAGAGGGGGGAATAGATGGAACTCACTTTTTTTTTTTTTGGTTTTTCGAGACAGGGTTTCTCTGTGCAACTTTGCGCCATTCCTGGAACTCACTTGGTAGCCCAGGCTGGCCTCGAACTCACAGAGATCCACCTGGCTCTGCCTCCCGAGTGCTGGGATTAAAGGCGTGCGCCACCACCGCCCGGAGGAACTCACTTTTTATGAATTCTCCCTGCACATATGCATATGGGCTTACATAGCTATGCCATGCATGCGCATAGATTATGTGATCACGCTGTGCACAAATTACGTGACCACGCGGCCCAAGGATTACGTAAAGCATAAGACCCTGGAATGATTAAGCTTCTTGCCAGTGCATGCGAGGTCCCGGGGGAGTGGCTAGGAATTCTATCATAGCCCACAGTGATCATTGATCTAAATACACAATTAATCTTACGAAACTCTTAGAGAAAAATAGAAGGAACTAGCAAGAAATTTAAAAGCCAGTTCAAAGAATTAGAGAAAATACTGACAAATCAAAATGTCTTATTAGTATGCACTATGTATTATACATAAGGAAATCCTGAAACTTACCAATAAGTAGGCAAATCAAATGAAAAATGAACAAAGAATTTGTATGGATATTTACTCATAGGAGACATAGGTGTGAACAATACTCAGTTGGGAAATGCTTGACATTTCTGGTCATTAGGTCACTGTAAATCAATAGCACAGTGAGAGACCATTTCACACCCATAAGCATGGCTATAGTTTTGTGAAAATGGCAAATGTCTTGGAAAGGGTGTGGGGAGATGGGCAGTCACAAGTTTTACTGGCTCCAGTAATGTGTAGTGGTGTGGCAACTTTGGAAACCAGCTCATCCATTCTTTAAAAAGGTTACCAATGGATTAACTACGCAATTCAACAAATGCACTGCTGGGTTGACCTACTACAGCAATGGAGGGGGGGTGTTTAAATAAAAATGTATATGCGGGTGTTTACAGCATTCACTATTTATAACAGCCGAAAGGTGCACATGGCCCAGTGAAGTCATCTAATGAATAGATAAATAAGTTGTGGTCTCTGCATGTGCTGGAATATCATTCAGCCATAAAGCAGAATAAAGTACTGATACACAATATAACGTTTCGAAAGCTTGCAAGAATCATGCTCAGGGCAACAAGCCTGGCATAAGAGACCACATAATTGGAAATTTTAATTTATAGAAAAGATGCCAATTAAACAAAAACTAGAGTGAGAGTTGCACCGGGCCTCGGACAGAGCAAAGTGTGAGGACGCCGTGCTAGTAGACACAATCTTCTTCCGGTGTGATAAAAGTGTTCTGGAATTACGTGTTCGTGATGGTTTCACAACCCCACGGGTAAGAACCCTGAATATGACATCTTATAAAGGTGAGACTCTTAGCATATGAATTGGATCTAAATACAAGGTTCGTAAAAATAATCCCTACCCAGTATTCAAGAAAGCAAAGGGGGCCGGAGAGATGGCTCAGCGCTTAAGAGCACTGACTGATCTTCCAGAGAACCAGGGTCCCACTCCCCACACTGGACAGCTAACCACCTGTAACTATAGCTTCAGAAAATCTGAAGTCTTCTGGCCTTTCTGGACACTGTGCTCAGTGTATGCGCTCAGCATACACACACACACACACACACACACACACACACACACACACACGCACGCACGCACGTACGCGTGCACACACAAGTGTCAGTTTTTAAAAAAAATAAAATACATTTTAAAAAACAAAATGAAAAAGAAATGTGAGTCGTGTTTCTTCTTTCTCGATTTAAAGTCTATGCCTTGTAGGACAAAAATAAAAATAACCATCCCATGAGTACTGAGTATTAGGAAATTCAAGAAAAGACTTTTTCCAGGGAACACAATTGTCTTAGCATACCCCCAAACACAGACCCTAGGATAAGCACCAAAGTGCAAATGAGCCCTTTGGGAGGTGAAGGAAATACCAGCCAGGGAACATGGAAGTGAGTCAGAGGAGGGGAGGCATCCTATATAACTCATCACCAAGCAAGCTTCATTGGGGGTACTGGGGCTGGAGCCATCTGGAGCCAGGGAAAAGGCTCTTCAGAGGGGCCGTCACCGCCCCCCCACCTCCCCAGAACACGTCAGTTCACAGCCGGGCTCCTTGCCCTATTTACATTTATGCAGGGTTAGCTCTTCCACAAACGGGAGTAAGCTACTACCCAGAGGAATGCTAGTAATTGGAAGCAGTGAGTGTGTGTGTGTGTGTGTGTGTGTGTGTGTGTGTGTGTGTGTGTGTGTGTGGTGTGATGAGGGGTTGTGGAGTGGTGCTAGGGGCTGACTCCCACTGAGATGGAAAGCCCCAAGGATGAGGCCCCTACAGCTCATAGGAACCTATGCCGGTGGTTAGAGGTCAAGGACTCTGAAATAAGAAGAGATAGGTTTGAATTTTAAAGTCATCATTTAGGGGCAAGCTAGTCCCCTGGAAGACTGATTTCTTTATATGCAAAGAAGGGGAGGGATAGGATAAATGTCCACAAGTCATTCCAGGAGACCTTTCAACTGGAAGGGACAGCAGGAAGCCCTGGATTCGGCCCCTTTTGGTCTGAAGTAGGAGGAGCCCCGGAACGCTGGCGTCTGCAGCTGGTGTCTGGGGATGAGGGGCGTTTTGTAGATCATGCTGACTAACCTGGGGTCTGTGTCAGCTCTGGGTAATCGATTTCAGGATGCACCTCCACGTGCAAGCACAAATGGTCTTCCTGGAGAATTCGCCCCTGGTTATGCAGTGCCCTTTTTAGCTGTGATAAATTTTCTTATTTCAATTCTCAAATTATCTGAGGTGAATGCAGCTTCTGCAGATTTCTTTGGGGGTGGTATTATTACTAGTAGTTTATCTTTCTCCATTCCTTTGCTCTTTATATATATATATGTATATGTATGTGTATATATATATAAAAGTGTGTATCAGTGTTCGCCTGCACGTATGTACCAGCACCACCTATATGCTCGGTGCCCTCAGAAACCAGAAGCAGGCATTGAGTGCCCTATAACTGGGATGACAGAGGGTTGCAAGCTGCCACGTGCTGGGACTGAACCCAGGCCATCTCCAAGAACAGCAAGCGCTCTTAACCATTGGGCCACCTCTCCAGCCCCTCTTTTGGTATTTTAAAGAATACCTGTGTGGTTTTTTCATTTGAAAGTGAGGTTCTTGCTGACAACACATAGCTATTTGGGTCTCATTTTTTTTATTCACTCCGTGAATCTCTAAGCTTTTTATTCTGCATTTAGACTAATGACATTTAAAGAGGCTATTGACATAGCTGGATTAATAGCTACCATATTTCTAACTGTTTTCTCTTACTGCCCTCATTCTACTGATTTATTTGTTTTGTTTTCCATTCTCTTTTTCTACCGTCTCTGGTTTTAATTGAGCATCGCACATTATTCCATTTTTTTCTCCCATCTTGGCTATTAATCATACTTCCAAATATGTTTAATAACTAGGCATACATCTGTCACCCCAGTTACTCAGAAGGCTGAAGCGGGAGGAATGCTTCAGTCTAGGATTTGTGGGGGGGGTCATTCTGGGCAACATCGGGAGACCTCATGTCCACAGCACATGCCCGCCACCCCCTCCTCAGAGTCACCACGTGTTTGTTTAGCAGGAAGTAGTGTGGCTGTGTCTTAGAACCTCTGGCTGTACTGTGGGGAAGCCCTCAGTAAATCAGTCTGTGAACTGAATGTGAACGTCCCAGAATTCTCCACTAACAGATTTCCCTTTTCATCTCCCATTGTTTCTCTGTTTGTTATTGTTTTGTTGTTGTTGTTGTTGTTGTTGGTGGTGGTGGTGGTGGTGGTGGTGTGTGTGTGTGTGTGTGTGTGTGTGTGTGTGTGTGTGTGTGGTGAGATGGAACCCAGGGCCTCGGGTATGCTAAGCAAGTACTCTTCCACTGAGCTCCGTTCAGCCTTTGCTGTTCAGTGTTTGCATTATTGCAATGACCACTTTACACCATGCTGCCAATGGAAAGCCATGCCCACGCCCCAAGCTCCAGGTATCTCTGCCCACCACTACCTGGAGTTATCCCCAGGTCAGACTTCCTGGTCTCTGTGTGGAGGGAAGTGCTATTGTCTCAGCATCCAGATCCTTTGTGTGAGCTCCTGGGACACCCTGCCCTCAGAGTGAGACAGTGCTTAGGGTAGATAAGTTCACGGAACATCTGTAAACCCACATTCTGTCTTCAGGGAGAATTCTCTTCCCGCTGGGCCTCGGGCTTCGCTTCCTCTGCTCATCACATCTTAAGAATGGAAGAGAACAAGATTAGATCCACTGGGCTCATCCACTTGCTCTCCAGAGAGAGCCTGCTTCTGTGTTTCAAGGGAGGAAGAGAAAGGCAGTGTTGAGGAGGCAATGATGGATCTTTAGGGAACTAACCCGAGGCTGCAGCCACTTTGTCTGCATTTGGAAGAAGCTGGAAGCCACTTCGGATTCACATCAGTATCCCCCATCCAGATCATCACGGAGGACCTTTGCCTCAGGTTGGACATTCCGCATTTCTTCTGTGGGACCAGAACATCTTCATCTTTGTTTGGATGCTCGTGATCTTGTTCTATTTTGCGCACACCGTTCCCCATCTTCTTTAGGGACACTTCCTTAACCAAACACTTTCTCTTGACCCTCATCTCATAGCACTCTTGGGGACTCAACTCAGACACCACTGTCCAAATAAGCTAAGGTGGCGAATGTCTTCTATGTCCACACTTTATGGACAAGTCTGATCTTCAAAGTAATCTGGTTTCTTCAAACAGAACAGCTAATACCATTTAAATGGCAAATGTTCATACAAATAGAAACATACAAAAATATACATTTCTAAAACATATATACATATATATTTCTGTTTGTATGCGCATATATATTACACATATGTACATATATGTAATATATATGCTACCCAATGAAAATGCTATTGGTTGTTTCCAATATTTTTATTTAATATTTTTCTTGTGACTATTCTTCAGAGGCCCAAACATGGCAAGAACCCGCTGTAGCCAAGGGAATTAATCCATTTGATTCCTCACTCCATTCCAGACTTGAGTCATACTTCCTGACTCTTCCTTTCACATCTCTTTACCTCTTAAAGGCTTCACTGAGGCAAACATGGTACCTGTGTCTTGCCCTCCCCACCGTCCTGTCAAATCCTGTTCTTGGGAAATGATTGAATTGGTGAAATGTTCACCAGTTTAAGCAGCTGAAATGTTCTCCTTTTCCTTTTCTTCCCTTGGCAGCAGAGGGAATGCCCTTGAAGGTATTTCAGGAACCAGTACATGGGTATGAGAAAACCATCGGCGCACATGATCCTGGAGATTGATGCTTTGGCATCGGTCACCAATAAGTGGAAGTTGGTCGAAGGCTTTTTCCTTAGTTTTACAGCCCGTAGAGCAGCCGCAGCAGAAAGAACAGAGACCCCCGCCTCTCACATTCCTGTCCTTACCCGCTGCAGCTGAGAGCTAACTACAGCAATGTCATGATATTGGAGCCAAGTGCTCGAGCTTACGATCCCTGTTCAAATTCTGGCTCTATCAGCTTAACTTGAGTTACTCACTTCTGTGTTTCTCCAGCTCAGGGAGTGGAACCCCCAACCAACAAACCCCTAAAGTTCATGTCATGAGACTTTCACGTTAAGAGACCCTTTTCTTGGCACTGGTTGAAGCTACCCAGCTTGCGAAGAGGAACAGAGACCTAGAGAGTTGTGGGGGGGCATGTTCAAAGCCCAATGTTCCATGACCAATTAATCAACACTCTTTTGGAGTCCATGTTTACATGTCCCAGCTAATGTTTCA
Source organism: Peromyscus nudipes (assembly GCA_902168325.1). Lineage (NCBI taxonomy): Eukaryota > Metazoa > Chordata > Mammalia > Rodentia > Cricetidae > Peromyscus > Peromyscus nudipes. The sequence goes on along the minus strand of CABHPH010151422.1, from coordinate 17,653 downwards.
TCAACTACACCTCCAGTGGTACCTCCCAGGTGTCTCCACATGGGGTCATCTTGGGGCTACTCCAGAGGGCAAGGCAGCAGGTGAGTCAAGATCTCTATGGGGTCATGGTGGTACCTAGCCACTGGCCATGGATCTAGAGACTTCGTTCCCCAAAGAATGCCACTCTGGATGTACATCTGTTCTTGCAGAAATGTGGAGCTGAAGCAGAGTCTCTCAAAAACAAGGACAATCCTGTCAGCTTCCTGGCTACTGGTAGGTGGCTTTCTCAGCCCTAGGTTTCTTTATAGATAGAGAGATCTTCCTGTCTGCACCCAGGCTCTGCCCCAAACCCAGAGATTCAGAGTACGAAGTCCTGACCCTGAGGCCCCAGGCATTCTAGATAGCCTCCATCTTGCCCGTGTGCCTGTTTCTGCACTACAGCATCACTAGGACCGGGGTGGAGGACAGGGTGGGGGGAGTCCATTACTGTGCCTCAGAAACAGAGCTCATGCAAGGAGGCTGGTCAGTGATGAGGTGGGTCTGACAGCTCCCAGGAGGGCCATCCTCATGGTGCCAAAAGGAGTTGGTCTCACCAAGGAGGACAGCAGAGTCAATGACAGGCACACAAGGGACCTGATCATCATCCCCTAGCACATCATGATGGCTGGTACCCCACTGCAATGACACTCCTGGTCCCCAGAATCTAGGGTAACTTTGGGAGGATATATGAGAACCTGAAGGTTGTTAGGGAGGTTGTAGACAACACAGCAGAGTCTCATTGGAGGTGGGGACAGAGCATAAGGATGGAAAACTTCTCCAGCGACCTGAGGAGCTGCCCTAGCCCTTCGGGTATCAGGACTTAGGGTAGCTAGATTTAGGGAAAAAAAAAACAAAAACAAAAAACAAAACCCAGAACAACGTATGCTTTTTAGAATTCGGTGTTATGTGATACTGGGGGCGTACCTATTTAAAAAATGTTATTTATCTGAAATTCAAATTTAACTGGGCATCATGTACTTATCTGGCACTCTTCCATCCTCCCTACCCTAAAACAGGAAAGTGACATTTTAAAATACCATTCTAAAAAAACATGCATTCCATGTCAAAAAACGTAGAGAAGTACAGAAAATAAAAATAAAACACAGATAATTTTGCCCCCCAGAATTAACAAGTGTTAACATCTTCTGATCCTTGCTAGTGAGTTTGTTCATTCTCTGTCTCTCTTTCTCTCTCTTTCTCTCTGTATCTCTCTCTGTGTGTGTTTTAATAAGAATCAGATGCTCATAAAACTTATACTGTAGCACACATATGGCTTCCTATCATATTTCCATCTGTAACATCATCTACTTAAGAAAATATGTCCTAGGGCTGAACTGATGAGTCAGTGGTTAAGAGAACTCACTGTTCTTCCAGAGGACCTGTGTTCAGTTCCCAGCCCCTACATGACAGTTCACAACAGGCCCTAACTCCAGGTCAACGGTATCTGTCACCCTCTTCTGACTTCCATGAACATCAAACATTCATGTGGTACACTTATATATGTGCAGGCAAAGCACTTGTACACATATAATAAATCTTTAAAAAATATTTTCTGTAGATAAGAAAATGCATGAAATCAAATGTCTATAATACTGTCTTTTATTTCACATGTAATTCTTAATGTTTTATATGTTGTTTTGTTCTTAAGGACTTCCTGTGTTTTTGAGATAAGGTCTCACTCTATAACTGTTGGGAAACTCATTCCTGAACTCACTCTGTAGACCAGGCTGGTCTCAAACTCACAGAGATCCGCCTGGCTCTGCCTCCCGAGTGCTGGGATTAAAGCTGTGTTGCCATGATGCCCAGCCTTAAAGTAGCCTTAAAGCCCTTCCCGGTAAACCTTCCATGGGTGCCAACACTCACTCTTCTTCCACTCATACACACAGAGGCATGGGAGGGCCTGCTCTTCTCTGACACTTAGCTATTGGATGTTGGATGTGACCGACACCCAGCGCCGCTTCACACCTATCCAGGGGTGCATGTAATGCTGTGAATGAAGCAAATGAGAGAAACACTGATCTTTCTCAGGCCTGCGAGCCCCTGAGCCCAAGCATAACCCTTGCTTCCCCATCACAGGCTCTAGCTGTAGGAAGCACAGCTGCCTGGACTTAAAACAAGGAGCTGATTAAAGCCTTTCCCGGGAAATTTCATGAACATTCGGCACATTTGGATCCAAGCCCCTCTTGGAGTGGGGGTGTGTGGGGGCGGGGAGGGGGGGTGTCCTCTGAACACAGAGTTGAACGAGGCAGAGAAATCATAGATTCCGTTAGTAGGTAGTAGCAGGTAAATAGAGGAGTAAAAGAGAAACAAGACAGTTTCATGCAGGTGACCCGGAACCACGCCAGCATTACCATCATCCTGTCCCATGAAATTCCAGCCTTACGAAGATGAGATTTCAAAGAGCAGTGCTGTAGTCACGGGGCCTTCCAGATCACGTTTGTGTCTGACTCTTTACCTATCCCGCACCAGGAATAACCAACCGGTCTGCACAATTTTCAAGACCCCCACTCAGAAGTCCTTAGCAGTCTGTGTTGATCCAGTTCTAAAACAGTGATTTCAATGTGGAATGGCCCCCACAGGCTCGTGCGTTTAAACACTTGGTTCCCAGCTGGTAACAATGTTTGGGAAGGTTGTGATACCCTTACGGTGGTTCTCAACTTTCCTAATGCTGTGACCCTTTAATACAGTTCCTCACGTGGTGGTGAAACCCTGACGGGAGCCATAAGCCTAATTGACCCTTGACACACATGCTGCCATATTTACGGTTCTCTCCTCTTTCCTTAGATCTAGACTTTGCTTAAGTCTCCATAGCACCAGAACCTCTTCCCACAGATACCAGAACCTCTTCTCAGATATCAGGTGAATGAGCTGCAGTTAAGCAATTAGGCAGTTAGACAAGGGTAGATAGATAACCTTCAGAGCAACATTTCCTGCTGGCTGAACAGCCCATAATTAAGTCCCTTCCTGCTTGCAACCCCCATTACTAAGTCCCTTCCTGCTCGCAACCCCCATAATTAAGTCCCTTCCTGCTTGCAACCCCCTTTGCCTACCTATATATGCCTTGAGAGAAAAATAAAATTTTGGAGCTTGATCAGATGTCCTGTCTTACTCTCATTCTTTGTGTCTCTTGTCCCTCTCATTCGCCGGCCCTCCCTTTAGGTCCCCGTTGAAGACCCCGCTGATCGGGGCAAACCCCAAGCATAAAATTATTTCATTGCTACTTCATAACTGTCGTTTTGCTACTGTTATGAATTGTAATGTAAATATCTGTGTTTTCTGACGGTATTAGGTGACCCCTATGAAGGGGTGATTTGACTCAGTGGGGTTGCAACCCACAGATTAAGAACCATTATTGCCTTTAAGAGGTGAGGCCTTGCTGGAGGAAGCAGTCGCTGGGGACAGTCCTTGACAGCTGTAAAGCCTAGCCCCACTTCCCATCTGGTCTCTGCTTCCTGACTGTAAATGCAACATGACTAGCCAGGTCCCCAATCCTGCCTGCCTGCTTCCTCCTGCCCGCCTGCTTCTGGTCCTTCCCCATCATAGTAATATATTCCTGAGATTATAAAGACTCCCTTAAATTGGGTCTTGAAATGTGTTTGGCCTCAACAACAAACTCCAATTCCAATTAATCTCCACAGAAAAAAAACAAAAACAAAAACAAACACAAACCTGAGACTGGACCCTCAAAATCTTACCACTCTCTGACCCTTGACAGCCCCTCCTCCTCTAAGGCGGTTGTGGGATTCCACTGACTACACTCAGCAATAAGCTTGGCCCTGCGCAGTCAGCTTTGTATCAGCAGTCCAGGAGACTGGTGTGAAGCAAAAGAATCGGGGGCGCTGGATCCCCAGTGAAGAGCTGGGGCCCGGAGTGAGTGTGTTTTCAGCTAGATGGTATACATCCAACCGGATGGCAGAAAGTGGTGAAATTTGAGCAGAGAGCTGAATAAAGACCTGAAACTGAATCCCCCCCCCCATGATGGGGACGAAAATGTTCAGGTAGGGGCTAGTGAGATGGCTCATTAGATAACAGTGCTTGTTGCCTGGCCTGCTGACCTGGGGCCCACAGGGTAGAAGGAGAGAAATAAATAAGTGTAATTTTTAAGTTTGTAAACAATAATTCCAGACCTGGGACAAGAGAGAGAAGATAGAAAGTCAGGCCAGGAGGACCAGAGAGGAAGGTAAGGGTTCCAGAAGGTTCAGTTCACTGTAGACCCACACGAGGGATTTATTGTTTATGCTTAGTGTAATTTAAAAACTAGATGATCAGCGGAGGATCGCTATCCCTCTACCTGTCTGTCCTCCAGGCCCTTCTCCTGCCTGGCATTTGTGGGACACGATTGCAGCCGGAGATTCAGCATGGAAAAAAAAGGAAGCCCCACCCGTTACCCGAAAGCATGGATGGTCCCTATGGCACACAGCCACAAGCCCTGTCTTGTGATTCCGGCTTCTACATTTCCAGATGTGTCGTGTTCCTGGTGGTGTTTGCATCCTGGAGACCCTCAGGTTGCAGCAGCAGCAGCAGCAGCAGCCCGGGGCTGTTGACTGCCAAGGGATGACTTCTGTGTTGGGAACCCATTCCCTGGCAGAGAGTCGCAGTCAGCACCTAGTGAATGCTGGCCTAGACGGTCGGCTCTTTAGCGATTTCTGTTCCAGCTGGCTCCGACATGTTTTGATCGTGTTGTGTGCCTAACGACATACCTTGTTTAAAAAAAATAAGATAAGTGAAATTCAATCAAAACAATGGAAAAATATGATAAACCCAGGGTTCAAGTTGGTGGTTAAAACTACGCAGTGAGGGGCTGGGCGGATGGCTCAGTGGTTAAGAGAACTTGCTGCTCTCAGAGAGGACTCAGGTTCAGCTCCCAGAACCCACATGGTGAGTCACAACCATCCGTAATTCCAGTTCCAGGGAATTTGATGCCTTCTTCTGACCTCTGTGGCCCCCAGGTACACGTGGGGTGCACATACAGTCATACAGGCAAAATACTCATCCACATGAAATAAACAAACACATCTAAAACAAGACCCTCAATGAATAGTTTTTTGTTTTTTGTTTTATGTTTTTGGTTTTTTTTTGCTTTTTCAAGACAGGGTTTCTCTGTGTAGTTTTGGTGCCTGTCCTGGAGCTTGCTCTGTAGCCCAGGCTGGCCTCAAACTCACATAGATCTGCCTGGCTCTGCCTCACGAGTGCTAGGATTAAAGGCGTGTGCCACCACCACCCAGCCCAATGAATAGTTTTCAGTTAAGGTGAAACACTAAGTCTTGTAACACCCAGTGGAAAGAGAATAAAGTCACTTGCTAAATTCCCAGAACAAAACCCCAAATAGCAAGAAGTCAGTGGCTCAGAAAAAGCCTAGCTCTTTCTAATACTGCATCAAAGATTTTGTCTTTAATAGTCCCCATAAAGGGATTTTTCTTCGAGATAGTAAATAGCAACATCCCTAAAATAAATACAGCCATGGCTTTCAAGTGACTGTTTCTTGAAACACCGCTCTCAGGAGCATTATCTAGGCCTGTCTGAGAATGGCAATGGTAGTTCTTGACTGGAGAGGGACCAAGGTGGACCCTGGTCAAGATGGAGTGGACAGATGTCCAGTGGTTTTTGAGCATCATGGAAGCGGTGAACGGTCGCATCTGATAAGCCTTTGGAAAAGAAGCAACTTGGAATGTAGGTGTGTTCTTCTCCCGGTAAGACACCTTGCTTAAAGCAACTTCAGGTCCTCCTGGGACTGGATGAGGGGGATTCGCAGAGGAGGGCTTGCGGAGGAAGAGTCTTTATGATGTGCTAGAGTAAACACTTCATATTTTAAGCCTGGGAAGAAAGCATCTCCTGGCAGGCAGCCTTACCAAGTGTGTGCAGGCTGTGGTGGAGTCTTCCAAGGCCTGTTTGCAGCTCCACTTGAGGTGCCCCACATCCTGGCTCTACAATGGCATTGTTAGGACCATCGTTTCCTTTGGCTGCCTGTGTGTGTCCCCATTTACAGCCCCTCCCGAGTTAGCATGGAAAGATGACCAGATCACTGCCGCATCATTGTGTGGACTCCAAATGGCTCTCTCATGAAGAACAAGGCTTGGCAAAGAGAACCATGATGAGTTCAATACAAAAAAAAAAAAAAACTTAACATCTCTTTTTTCATCATCATTATTTTATTGAACAGTTTTTAGTGTTATTTCAATGCCCCAGATTTTCTACCTAGATCTCTGTGTGCGGACACAGCCTGTCCTACGCTTTAATGATGTCCAGTGTGTTAGATGAAAGATTTGTGTCTTGATAAGTGCACTGCCTTGATAGTACTACTCCGATCCGCAGATAGTAAAATGGAGCCCCAGTGAGGATTCGCTGACTTTCCTTTAAAGCCGCAGGACGTTGCTGCTGAAGCCTAGTTTCTTCATTTCTCCTCGACAGCATCAACACATTGGTCCTGAGAGTGCTCACGGGGAACAGAAGGCTAAAGAGAATATCAAGCAGGGTGGAGCCAGGGGCATCCAGGGGAGGCACAAACCCAGAGCACAGAAGAATTGTGTGAACCACGGGCTGTATATTCTGACGGAGGATGTGCGGCAAAAGAGAAGTCCATACATTCCAGACGATCAGACCAAGTAAAGAAATTATTTGTGTGACAAAGGGATGTGATGGGATTGAGGTGTTGGGTGACAGGATCAGATCTGAGCTGATCTAACCTGATGGGAAAACCAACAACATGGCCCACTGGGCCCACTCCAGAGGGCTCCTTTCCTCCCACCAGGGACAGTTTCATGCAATTTGCAGGTTTCAGCATACACTTTGACATGCTACTATGCATGCATCTGGTTTAGGAGGATGGGAAGAAGGTGTGTGAGGGTAGAGACAGTAAGACACGGAGCTATCAGCGCCAATTCTAAAGATTGTTCTTTAGAAAAATGCCTGGTGAAGGGCTGCCTGCTGAGCAGACAGCAGTAGGGATGATGCCTGGTGCTACAAAGGAGTCTAGAAGAAATATTTACAGTAGTGTTCTCTGTCTATGGATCTATCTATCTATCTATCTATCTATCTATCTATCTATCTATCTATCCATCATCCATCCAACCATCATCCATCCAACCATCCATCATCCATCCATCTATCTGTCTGTCTATCTATCTATCTATCTATCTATCTATCTATCTATCTATCTATCT
>CABHPH010151422.1:0-10465 GCA_902168325.1 Peromyscus nudipes | reverse complement strand
TCTATCTATCTATCTATCTATCTATCTATCTATCTATCTATCTATCTATCTCTCTATCTATCTATCTATCAACTGACTGTATCTGTGTATCTAGCTGTCTATCTATTTGTCTATAAACGATCTATCTATCTATCCTCTGTCTCTGTCTGCCTCTGTCTCTGTCTCTCCCCATCTCTGTCTCTCCGTCTCTGTCTCTGTCTTCTCTCTCTCTCTCTCTCTCTCTCTCTCTCTCTCTCTCTCTCTCTGTGTGTGTGTGTGTGTGTAGATCAGAGGACCACTTCACAGAGTTAGTTCTCACTCCACCTTTATGTGAGTTCTGGTGATTGAACTCAAGGGGTCAGACTTCCACTGCAAGTGCTATTACACACCGAGCCAAATTAGTGGTCCTATAGCCCTGTTCTTAACAACAGGAAAGAATACAAGTATCTGTGGGGAACTCATGGCAAATGGGATGATGGAAATGATCTGTGAAATGATCTGTGTCCCAAATGTAGAAAAAGGAACCAAGGGACTCTCCAATGATTCCAGCTTCCAGATTGAAACAAAAGTTTGCCTCTAGTAATCAGTCTTCTCAGAATGGGAAGGGGCTGTTCCCTGACATCTGCATACATACAAACTTGGATGCCTGGCTTGTTTCAGACTGCAAGTTTTCTAACTATGGCTACCTCCAATCTATGAGATTATGCCTCCACACTTACACCAAACAGTCACATCGATTTGTGACGCTAATGAAGTAAATACCCAAGAATCTGCGTTCATGAGCTATTACCTCCTTATTGATTGTAGCCTTAATTGACAATTACTTGAATGGGCTGGGCTACACTGAGCTTTTATTAATTTTCCATTGTGATGCTCATTACTAAACTTCATTACAATTGTGTAACAATGCAAACTCCCCACTGCGGCTAATTGAAGTGGAAAATTCCACTGGCCGCGTCCCCAAATCTATTTATTCTGGAAAATAAAGAATTTGGTATTATTAAATTTGATATCAGGATTCTAGGCCTCGATTCTGTGGGAAGAGAATCGTGACTTCGGCTGTGAAAAATAAATAGAATTTGCTAAATTGTTTTTCCTTTGCTGATACTTCAGAGGACATGTGGTACTCGGGCTCGATTTTCTACTCCACTGCCTAAAGAAACAGTGTGCTCCATGCTTCTGCCAAATTGTGTTCATCTCCCCCTGCCTCGCTTCTCAAAAATTATTTATTTATTTAGCTAGTTAGTCGGGTTAATTTTAATTAGGAGAGAGAAACGGACAGAGAGATTATTCCGCTTTAGAATTTCCATCAGGCAAACCCTGTAAACAGATCACGTGTCTGTCCGTGTTCTCCCCAGCAGACACAGAGCTTTGCTGTGGAACCAGTCTTCAATAAGCCAATGGCCAAACACCGAGAGAGACCCTGCTGGAAATGGAAACTGAAACTTTGTCCCAGAAGACTTTTAGGAAAAGAAAAAAAAATGCTACGAAAGAACTCCCAGAGACAGACAGGGACATCACTCCTCTCTCGGGTCAGGCCTGCAGCATCATGGTCTGACCTCTCTTTGTCATCTAGAAAGCCCCTGATGGTCTGTGATTACATTGGGAATGTAAATGAGCAAGGGCGACTAAATCACAGCAATGCTTGGAAAATAGGAAAATATAATTATGGGGGCCACTCTGTCTGACCTATGCTTGGGACGGGCTGAACTTGGGGATACAATTCTGCATCCTGATTCTCGACTCACTGACGTTGTGCACAAAGCCCCTTCCTTCCGTCATACACATATAGGCACTTTTAATGAAATGTAAACTTTATTTTAATTATCACTCATAAAAATGTTAAAAGTACATTTTGAGATGTCTTGATCAATTTTTTTTCCAGAAGGAAAGTTTTCTAAGTACCTATAGCTGTATTAGTCACAGGAAATGAAGTTCTAGTTTCTGTTTTTATTTATATAAACAGGAAGTTCCACTAGAGCGATTCTAAAAAGACCTAAAATCAAGTGTATTATATCAGAATAAAATTTAGTGGGATAAGAGAAAGCAAACTATGAGATCATGAAGAAAATGAGGCTAAATTATTGGGTGTCGAATACAAATTTGTTTCTATGTATCTATATTTAAATGATTGATGGTAACATGAAATTGCTATGGGTTTAAATTTTGTTAACACAACACAAAGTTTTGGGTTTTAATTTTATTTTTACCTTATGTATATGAGTGTTTGCCTGAATGTATATGTTGGCATACCACAGGCCAGAAGAAGATCTCCTGGGAATGGAACCTGGGGCCTCTGGAAGAACAGTCAGTGTTCTTAACCACTGAGCCGTCTCTATTTTTAAATGTCACTGTTTCCTGTACGGTGTGTGCTGTGTGCTGCCTGGTGGCAGCTGTGGATATTGCCGTCCTCTAAAGTGAGGTCTTGGAAATGTTGACTCCCCCAGATCTCTAAGCGCAAGGGTGAAATAGAGAAGTGAACAGTTTTCTTCCAATTCCTCCTGTAGCTCCTTCAAGACAAGGACCACAGATGAATAATGGGGTGAGAGGGGCTGATCCAAATGCCCCCAAAGGATGTAAGGGCTCCTTGCTTGCCCCTACCTTACCTGCTCACAGCCCAGACTAAGCTCCTTCCCCACCTACTCCATAAACAACACAAGTGTTGGCCACGTGAACATTACTAGCACTCATTAACATTCATACCCACTGTCCCCAGTGGCTCCCTGCTTCCATCGGGTACATTTTCTCTGCTCTTAGTTGGGAGTTTTGGAAAAACAAAGCGTGCTTTGGACCCCGATGTAGAGGTAAGCTAGAGAGGATCGAGGTTACAGAGGCCCTGACTGGCCCTCAGTGTCCCATTTCTGTTTCAAGTTAATTTGCTGGAAGGCATTGGCCATAGTACAGGTCAAGTCCAGTGTCACTAGGGTGGCCACCATCATCTAGTTGCTCATTTAATGCGCTTGAGCCAACTCATCAGTGTCCAGACCTGAGGAAACCAATGTAAGGTGTTTGTCCTTTTCAGGGCCTCCATTGCCGCGATAAATACCATGACCAAAATAACTCGGTGAGGAAAGGGTTCATTTCACCTCACAGGTTGACGTTCATTATGAAAAGACATCAGGCAAGGAACTCAAGCAGAGGCCATGGAAGAATACTGCTTACGGGTCTGTTCCTTGTGGCTTGTTCGCTTGGCTCTCTTCTGCATCCCACAGCCACCTGTCCAGGAATGGCACTGCCTACCGTGGGCTGAGCCCTTTCACATCAACCGTCGATCAAGAAGGCAATCTGCTAGGGATATTTTCTGAGTTGAGGTTCCCTCTTCTCAGATGACTCTAGCTTGTGTCAAGTTGACAACAACAACAATAACAACAACAAAAAACAAAACAAAACAAAACAAAAAAACCCAACTAACTATCCCAGTTCAGTCAAGGCCTGCTTTCTTGGTTTTTGTTTCTTTCTTTTTTGGTTTCTCGCCCTTTCATCCAGACTGACCTAAGAACTCACAATGGAGCCCAGGCTGGCCTCAAATTCATCAGATGCCTCAAAGTTGACAAGGTAGAGATCCCCAATTGTCATGTGTTCTACCAAGTATTCCTGAAATGATTTTTTGTACATGTGTTCATTTATTCACTTACTCATTCATTCATTCATTGCTCTTGAGATGATTTTGTGGTTTGCTTTTAAATAAGCTTGGAATTATTTTCAGTGTAGAGCTAGCTGGAGAATCAATCTTGACTCAGTTGCTAGGATACTATGTCTTTGGAGCAGAAGTAAAGAATCAATTTCCCTGTGCTTTAAAGAACATGTATTTAAGTAAATTACTTCCCTAGAAATATTGATTCATTTCAAAAAGCATTAAATAATACGGAAACAAGAGGATTCTTCGGTGAAAGCTGCATCTCAACAGTGAAGCGGGTGTGCACTTAAATAAAATGTATTTACAAGGATAATCTCGACCTCGTTCAAGAGAGAAAATAAACTTTAATGTAGTGACAGGGCTATTCATGTAGTGAGCTCTCATGGGCCGCTGCATAAATAATGATTGCCAAATTGTGTGAGTGTTTTTATTCGAGAACCAGCTTCGTGAATTTTTCCAAAGAATTCAGTCCTGGAATTACATCCAAGGCTGAATTCGTTCTAGCAAATGAAGTCTTCTTAAGACATGAAGACATATTCTAATGGAGACATTGCAGCTAGACACATGTCGTCTTCCAAGATGTGTTTTAAAAATGCATAAGCTTCTTAGTGGGCTCTGTGGGCTGGTGTGGGTCCCGAAGGCCGGCCACTGGCCTCCCAGGCATCCTTGGACATCAGCAAGCTCCAGGGAGGAAAGCCAGCCAGCCTGCAAAATGTTTCTGCGGGAACTTTTGGCTGCCTTCAGCGCCTAGAGCAAATGTTTGTTTGCTTCAGTACGCAGAATCAAATGCTTTTGTGTGAAAACACTTGCTCGAGAAACAAATGTTTGTTTTCGTAATCGACATTTGGACTGTTGGAACATTACCACTTCAGATATTGGTTGGAGAAATATACGTTTAATATGGGAAACCATATTAGGAGCAAGCACCAATCAGAACACAAATCAAGGCGGCAAGAGAATGAGGTTTGAAACTGGACCCTGTTAGAGCTAAGCAGGAAAGCGCTGCCTTGTTTTACATGTTTCTGCTGGTTGCCCAGCAACAGTACAAACGAAGAGTGATTTACTTCCCTCTAGAAGCGTAGGCCTTATAAACTATCAAGGATAACAGGAAGCTTGTATTTATCTAGTATTAATATTTAAATGCCATTTTCCTATTGAATGTACCACATGCTCTGTATTAATCTGTTAGATCAGACTTAGTACAAATTCATGTTTCCTAACGGGAGGATTTCTTCTCTCAGTTCGCTGTTGATTATCCGTGCTCAGTGTGGGAGAACAGATATTCCCCAAACAGCAGGAGATGCAGAAATAAACCCTGGCTTCTGAGTGCATTAATTTTTTTTAGCAGCAGAAAGAAACTAATTACATTTTAAGGGAGAGAGATATTTGCAAGCGTGGCAAGAAAGTCATTTATATATTAGATATATTATATTTGGCCATAGTTAATCCATAAATAGAAAGCACAATTACACTGAGTCTGAGAATGAAGACGAGAACAAAACATCTTGTAAATTAAAACATTTTTTTTCACGTACAGTTTGAACAGTATTTTTAGTTTGATGAAAACCAGGCGGACATGCAAATGTATTGGCTTTTATGGCATCACAGTGGAGTTTTCGTTTATATGAAAAGAAATTGCGCCATCCAGGTTCATCAGAACATTTATGAGCTGAACTCTGGAATCAGATTACTATATACTTTAAAATACAATAAAATTATAGTCCAAATTTCTTTGCCGCAAGACTTAGCCCTACTTGATCTTCAGCTGATGTGTATATTATATAATATTATATTATACACTGAAATAGAAAAGTAAGCCAATATCAGTTTGGAAATGCCAAATGGAAGAATTATTCATTAGACCTTCAAGAAACAGACTCTGCATCCAAAAATCCACCCATTACTAACTGTTTCCATTTGTAAATTTCATGAGCAAGATAAGTGATATAATGCATGTATATTTGAAGTACTCTGAGCTCCCAGAACTCAATAATTCAAAGTATTACAGTAAATTCCCATTTCTTCCAAATCCAAACTACCAGAGAGCAGAAATAATGAGAATTTTTTTTGGTGCAATTTATAAAATTATAATGTCCCTAGAGCATTACAAGATTCTAAGTTCTTTTGAACAGTCATAGAAAGATTAAATTTTGTTCGGCGTAATTTTGTGGTAGGAATGTTTGACGGTATTCTAATTCTTTGAAGATAGTAATTAATCTGTGGGTAGCCCATGGTAATTCTTCTTCAGCTTCAATATAGATATTGTATCCTGCATTTCCAGGGAACATGGGTTTTGTATTTTTAATTTAATCCAACCCTAAAGGGTATAGCACAGCATAAACCATATAAAATTTGATAGTGGGCCACACGTGTCCCACTTTATTAGCTATAGATGATTCTAAGTGGTTGTAAGTGATAGAAACCCACTCAAGCAAGTGAAGAGGGTGGGTGTTGCTGGTAGTACTGCGCCCTCCCTTAGAACTCACATCTGTGGTACGCACATACTGGAGTCAAGGATCTGAGCTCTCTGGCAATCCTAGGGGTATATGTTTACTCTCTCCCTCTCAGGGATCCCCTTGTGTATCTGCTTCCTTCTCTTTCTCATCTGCAAACCAACCTTTACTCCTTGCTCTTTATGACAGGTGCAATGTTGGACCCTTTCTGATAACACCTGTGGAGTGACAGCCATCTTCCTTGGGCCCTACTTGAATTGAAAGAGGAAAATAAGTAAGCCTCAAGGGAGTCAAAATCCACTTCCCAAACTCCATCAACCCTTCTGCCCCTCAAGACACCCATCTAAGAAGAGGTAAAGGACCATGGCCTAGGAAAATAACAGCTACCATGGACAGAAAGGCTGATTGTATCAGGGAGGCAGGCTCAGTGTATCTGGGAGATGGGAACCAACAGCTCCCAAACACATTGTTCTCAGGATCCGTTTGAGGACCTCAAGTAGCATTTGTTTATTTGGTGTACAGCTGCCAACATTTACTATATTATAACCTGAAACACAGAGAGTCTAAGATTATTTTTTTTTAGTTCATTCAACAATAACAGTTCCCTTTGGGGCTGGAGAGATGGCTCACAGTTAGGAGCCCGTACTGTTCTTCCAAAGGATCAGAATTTAATTCCCAGCACCCACACCAGGCAGCTCACAACCTCCTGTAACTCCAGAAGAAATCTGATGCCCTCCTCTGGCCTCTATGGGGAGTGCACCCATATGCACATAATCTATACACAAACACATGCTTAAAAAAAAAAAAACCTTAAAAAAACTATGCTATGTTAATGTTGATAATATTTTAAAAATTAAAATGAAGTTCCGAAATGGCAAATTAGAAATATATGAAAAGTGAACATCATTTTATGTCTGTCTGTCTGTATTTTTACAACTCTCTTTAACGTCCGGCTTGATTCAAAATAAACAACTGCTGGGTTCTCAGTGTCTGCCTTTGTACTTAATCTGTCGCGGTAAGCTGGCTTGGCTGAAGTACGAGTAGAACAGTGGCCTTACCCCAGCTCTGTGTTTAGAAAAGGAAAGCGCTCTTTAGTAGTCTTGTCCTGTGACACGGCTATTTTTTTTGGTCATATTCCAAAAGCTGACAGGGGACAGTCGCCGCAGTGTGGTCACGCCCATGAACAGTTTGCATTGCTACAATAGTATCCAAGACACTCTCTTGAACGTTCACAGCATGCGGGGTTTTTGTAACTTCTTGCACTGGAAATCTGGGCTCTATGGTCGGCCGACACAGGTTTTGCAAATATCGGTACACTCCATCACGCAACACGAAGAGTCACGTTTTGCAATATCACTGCCAGTCATCGGAAGAGTTTCAGACACCAGGAAGCCTCTCATGGAAGGCGGCAGAGGGGGGGTTTTCCAGAGTCCTCATTTTCCCTGGAAGGCTTTCATTTTCACACCAGCCACAAATACTTGGAGCTGGGTGTCTTGCAAAGACAGGTTTGACCTGGTTCATTTTTGAGAACTACGCATGCTAAACATACAGGTTGTTTATTCAAGTAAAAACAAAGGCAAGAGACTGATTGAACTGACAGCACAAACAACCATATAGCCACATTCCCTCAGCACGGCCATCATGCTTTGCTTTCTGCAGGGGCTCTGTACGCCTCCTCTTTTTGTCGAACAGAACATTATAGAACATTACAGCAATCAAGGGCCAATGCTTAATAAAATTGCTAATTGCTACGGGTTCCCTCAGGACATTAAATGAATCAAAATCCGCTCTCCCTTCCTTTCCCCCTCTCCCTCCCTTCTGTTACCTTTCCTCTCCTCTCTCTCTCCCTCCTCTCTCCCCTCCCCTAACACCTTCCCTCCCCTTTAGACACTATGTATTAAGGTATATAGTAGGCATATGGTAGGGTAGCCTAGTGCCCACTAAACTACCAATAGTTGTGATTGCACACCTTTCCCCATCAGGATATATGCCAACACAGGGACAAAACAGGGTATCTTTTTAATGTTACTCTTATAATCATTTAGCCTACAGATATTGTCAAAAGGTCATACCCACTCCCACCACCACCAAAAGCCGAGGGGTTCCCTTGATAGCCACATGTATGCCAGCCTGGCAAACATACCTCCACACAGTTTGAAATCATCCAAGAACCAAATCTGATTTTTTTTTTTTTTTTTTTTTGGTTTTTTGAGACAGGGTTTCTCTATGTAGCTTTGCGCCTTTCCTGGAGCTCACTTGGTAGCCCAGGCTGGCCTCGAACTCACAGAGATCCGCCTGCCTCTGCCTCCTGAGTGCTGGGATTAAAGGCGTGCGCCACCAACGCCCGGCTCCAAATCTGATTCTTTAGCCTGATAGCTTCTTGACAAAAAGAAAACAAAACATTACATTAAATAAAAAAAAATGGCAGATTTTTTAAAAATTATGAATAAATTACATCTTGCTAATAATAGTTTTGGGGGAGGAATTTAAAACCCAGAGAACCCGAAAGATGGTAGAGTTAAATGTAACATCTAGCGGGGAGAATATTTAGAACAATAAATGCTGTGCTTCCTTGTTGGCCAATGAATCTTTGGGAACCGAGAGCCACTCTGTGAGCCTGTGAGGTATGGCGGCCCTCCAAGTCACAGAGGATTAGAAACGCACGGCAAACCTCAACCCTGAAGCCGCTGCGGACAGGTTTTCCAGTGAAAATAGAAGCAATAAAAGCAACAACAAGAACTTAAATTCTCAAACAAGGTCAAATGACAGCATGGAATATTGACTTGAGGTCACCAGTGTGACCCTCAGACGCCCTGGCTTTAGAGGGAGGTCCATCCTGCCTTCGTCCTGGACCAGCTTGTGAGCAGATTTTACTTTATCTCTTTAACCTCAGTGTACGGTGAGACCAGTGCTCCATACTCCACATGCTGTTGTATCACGTGATACGCAACTGTATCACATGAGCTAATGTAGCGGAAGTGTGGAGAGGTACCGGGCACGCTGGACATAATCAAAAAGCATCCTTTCTCTAACCAGCTGAGGAGGCTGCAATACAGCAGACCAACTTGACTGTTTATCTACTAAAATGACTTTTATTATATACCTGGGTGAACTATTAAAACACAAAGTTACTGCTTAATATTTATAAAGCTGATTAATTGAATAATGTTACAAACTTGGCTAATTCAAAAGAAAGGAGGGCAGAGGAAAGGTGGGGGACCAAAAGAAAACTGAAAGTCATGTGATGAATTTAAACCGAGTCACACTGATTACCATATGAACATAGATGATCGGAACAACCAGGCCTGGTAGCTCACATCTGCTTTCTTAATACTTTGGAGACAGGACTGCCACAGATTTGAGGCTAGCCTGGTCTGTATTAGCAAGTTACAGTCTAGCCAGAGCTACATAGCAAAGAAAATTGATAGAATTGCAAAGAAAATTCCCAAACCAAACATCAAGCAAAAGATCCAAACTGCCCAGTTAAAAAGCTGATTCTGGGGCTGGAGGGATGGCTCAGAGGTTAAGAATCTTTGCTGCTCTTGCAAAGGACCCCAGTTTGGTTGCTAGCTCTCAGTAGGCTGACTCACAACTGCTTGCTACTCCTGCTCCAGGGGAGCTGACACCCTCTCGTGGCCTCTGAGGGCACCCACATATGTGCCCATACATGCGCAGATATGTATACCTGCAGATGAATAAAAGTAAAATACATCTGTGAAAAGCAGACTTCAGACTCTACGAAAAAGCATGAGCTTGCTGTAGAAGGCCACAAGAACCTTGCTTTAAATGTAAAGGACAAATGGAGTTAATAGAAAAGAAAGAAGCAAGATATACCATCCTATCACTAATCAAAAGAAAGTGGACTGGACTATAAAAGACAAAAAAACAAAAACAAAAACAAAAAAACCAGCAGATGAATGGAAAAAGGAAAAGGAAGGTCATTCCAGAACAAGAAAAAGATCAATTCCTCCAGAATCCAAAAATCCAAATATTTATGACTTTTGAAATAAATGACATAAAAACTGATAGAATTGCAAGGAAAAGATAAACAAATCCATAGAACTAGTCCAGGATTTTAACACCCGCTCCACCCCAGTAACTGACTGAACATCTGGATGAAATTCGGTAGGCTTATAGGAGATTACTAACTGGATCTTACTGATAATTAGAGAACACCTTTTCTCCCCCTGTGAACAGCAGAATAGACTCTTTTTCAAGTGAACTCGGAATGTGTGTAGCAAGAAAGATTACACTCTAAGCCACAAACCAAATCTCAAGATGTGCACGAAGGATTCGGGTCATAGAAAGCACGCTCTCCGGTAGAATAGTAAATAGAAGCCAGTGAGGGAAAGATCTCCAAACACTTAACAACTAATCGTGTTCTCAAAGGAGTAAC
>CABHPH010151421.1:0-15665 GCA_902168325.1 Peromyscus nudipes | reverse complement strand
ACACACACACATACACACAGACACACACATACACACAGACACAGCATGTACTGAAGGAATGATTAAGCCTATTTAAGACATTCACACTTTAATACATTGGATGGAGTTCTGTTTATGTGTTTAGAACTTGCAAACATTCAGAACTGGGCTTTATACCCTTAATAATTTTCATTATATTTTAGGGAAGTTGTTAGGAAATAGAAATATCTTTCTGTAAAGAATATTATTCCTTGTTACTATAGTTGGAGAAATGACGTCAGAGGGTATTTCCTGTGGCTCTGTGAGGATGTGCTTAGTAATGAAGATCTGTGGTTGATATCTTCTTTGAGAACTAAGATCAGCAATGCCACTAATGCCACTCGGTTGTAGGTTGGATAAAGGAAACAAGTTTTGAAACATTAGGAATTAGGTATGGTAACTTTTACAGAACCTCAAACTTAAGAAAAGGAAGATTTTTTTTTATTGTAAAAAATGCCAATGTCTATTGAAAAAAAGGACACTATAAAATTACAAAAGAAGAAAACCAAAATCTTGCTACGCAGTGTCCCAAACACTTTGATGAACAAACTCTTAAGCATCTTCTTATACGTTTTTGAGCTACAACACATTTTGTGTTATTTGGGGTTTTATTTCTCTCTCTTTTTTTAAATCAGCAGTGTCCGAACATCTTTCCTTGTCAGTATATATGCTGCATAGAGATATGTGCCATGTAATTTTAAATGGCTGTGTAATGTTCCACTTAAAATACAAGCCAGGCGGATCTCTGTGAGTTCGAGGCCAGTCTGGTCTACAGAGCAAGATCCAGGACAGGCACCAAAGCTACACAGAGAAACCCTGTCTCGAAAAAAAACAATATGTGTGTATGTGTGTATAAAACCATAATTTAAAAATAATAAAAAGCCAGGTGGTGGTGGCACACGTCTTTAATCCTAGCACTTGAGAAGCAGAGGCAGGTGGATCTCTGAGATCTCTGAGTTTGAGGCCAGCCTGGTCTACAGAGCTAGTATCTGGACAACCCAGGCTACAGGGACAGACCTTATTTCCAGCCACCCCCCACCCCCATTCTTGTTTGCTTTACATTTCTTGATCACATATCGTGTTTCTTGCCATGACAGATATCCTGACACTTTGCCTGTAGCTCATGCTTGACAGTGAGGAGAGAAAAAGGACCGAGGGACAATGGATGCAAAGGCCCGGAATTGTTTGCTTCAACATAGAGAAGCTCTGGAAAAGGACATCAAGACATCCTACATCATGGATCACATGATCAGTGACAGCGTTTTAACAATAGTGGAGGAGGAAAAGGTGAAAAGTCAGGTAAAGGCCTCTGAGGTATCCTGTGCTTCTTTGAAGTTTCCAGTCCTCTCAGAGCCTGCGCTGTTCTCCTAATTTGTGCTGCAAATGTATTCACTGCTCTGCTCTCACACTATTGGATTTTTTTCAGACCACTCAATATCAGCGAGCGGCTGCTTTAATTACGATGATACTTAATAAAGACAATGGTGCTTACATTTCATTCTACAATGCTCTGCTCCATGAGGGATACAAAGACCTTGCTGCCCTTCTTCACAGTGGCCTTCCTCTTGTGTCTTCTTCCAGTGGCAAAGACACGGATGGCGGAATTACTTCATTCGGTTTGTACTCCTGATATCTTGTGTCATGGCTATATTGCTTGCAGGTTTGGTTATTGTTAAACTGTTGCAAAGTATATTTCAGGTCATGGAAGGATGCATGTGCAAAATATATATATATATAATATTTTTTTATATATATATATATTTTTTTCAAGACAGGGTTTCCCTGTGTAGCTTTGTGCCTGTCCTGGATCTCACTCTGTAGACCAGGCTGGCCTCGAACTCACAGAGATCTGCCTGCCTCTGCCTCCCGAGTGCTGGGAATAAAGACTTGTGCCACCGCCGCCGCCCGGTGTGCAAAAATATTTTAAGTTCAAATCTAAATATTTATTTGTGTCCATGTTAGTACATTTTTTTCTTGTCCAGTGAACTGTTGACTGCCAGGGTAGTAGCATATGTACTCTAAATTTTAGAGCTAATAAGAGCATGTGTAGGGCCTTAATAATTTTCTTTATTTGTGTGTTTATATTTTATGGGACAGGAAAAGAATTTTTAGAAATTTACATTCTTTTTTTTAAACTTTCATCTTATGTGTCTGCGTGTTTTACCTGCCTGTATGCCTGGTGTCCTCAGAGGCCAGAAGAGGGCATTGGATTTACTAGAACTAGAGTTACAGACAGTTGTGAGCGGCCATGTGGGTCCTGGGAATGGAACCCGGGTCCTCTGGAAGAGCAGCCAGTGCTCTTAACCGCTGAGCCATCTCTCTAGCCCAGAAGTCTATATTTTTGAAAGGAACTCCATAAACATTGTTCGCTGTACATTCTTTCCAGTCTTAAGAAGTATTTCTTTTTGACACATTGACTTATAGTGTGTGCTATGGTGCACATGTAGAGGTCAGGGGACAGCTTGCAGGAGTGGAACTCAGGTCATCAGACTTGGCAGCAAGCGCCTTTGCCTGCTGAATCATTCTGTTGCCCTCAGCCCTTCCCCGCTTTGTGGTGCTTGGAATCAAACCTACAACCTTGACCTTGCATGTACCAAGCAAACTCAGCCACTGAACTATAACCTTGACCCTTCCCATTATTCAACATAGACAAAAGAGGGTGGAGGGTCAGGGAATAATAGTGTGTATAAGGCAGGGATAGATGGAGACTCCCGTTGTGTGTGGTGATCTTGAAGAATATATGTTTATTCTTGCTCTTTGTGTTATGAGACATCAGAGGGTGAAGTTCATATTCTAGTCATATTTTGATATTTGTCTTGCTGATTTTGAGGTTAAGCATCAGCCTTACTTATCCGGCCTTTATGGGACGGTTACTCAAAAGTAGTAATTACTCAAAAAAACTTCAGGGTTTTGTTCATTCATGCTTGTTTTGGATTTCAGTAAGGACTGTGCTGTGTGAAGGTGGAGTACCACAGAGGCCAGTTGTTTTTGTTACTAGAAAGAAGCTGGTAAATGCGATTCAGCAGAAGCTCTGGAAATTGAATGGTGATCCAGGGTGGGTCACCATATATGGAATGGCAGGCTGTGGGAAGTCTGTATTAGCTGCGGAAGCTGTTCGAGATCATTCCCTCTTAGAAGGTAAGTTTGATCAGTTATTGGTGCTTTTAGGCATTCCTGTTACTGCTGGTAATAAACTACCACAAATTAACATACATTTCTTAAGGTTCTTCTCTCCCCCTCCCCCCCTTCCCCATTATTTTTTCTCTTTCTTTTAAACTAGTGTTTGGAATTCCTTTTGGAAGCACTTGGGAAAATTTCTGTCCTCGAATTTTCTACCTCCAAGAGGGAGCGTACATTTCCTTACCTCATAGTTCCATCCTCAAAACCAGCAGTGCATAGCATCATATCTTCCTCTTTTTGCCTGTCTCTCCGATATTGATTTGCTTCTGTCCTCCTTCTCCTTTTCTGTGTGTTTTTGAGGGTGAGTCACAGGTGCTGGGGATCAAACCCAGGGCCCCTCACATGCTAGGCAGACATTCTACCACTAAGTTACATCCTTGTTCCTCTTCCTCACATTTCTTCTTCTTCTTTTCTTTTTTCTTATGAGACAGGGTTTCTTTGTGTAGTCCTGGCTGTCCTGGAACTCACAGGGATCCACCTGCCTTTGCCTCTCATGTGCTAGAATTAAAGGCAGGCACCACTACAGCCTGGCTGTTTTGTTTGTTTGTTTTTGAGATAAGGAACTTGCTGTGTAGACTAGGCTAGTCTTGAACTGAAGAGATCCACCTGCCTCTGCTTCCTGAGTGCTGGGTTTAAAGGTGTGTGCCACCACCACCTGGGCACATTGTTTTCTGACTTTCTTGCTCCCCTCTTTATGAGAGCCCTGTGATTACACTGGGTTTACTGTATAATCCAGAATAATCTCACCCCCAAATCCTTAATTATCAGAACAACTAAGTTCCTTTTACCATGCACAGTAAAACATTTTCTATTTTGTGGACATCTTCAGGGGACCATCATTCTGCCCAAGGGACATATGAACTCGGGAATTGTTTCTGCCTTATCTGTCACAGTGTAACTTGCTTGTCTCCCAAAGGTGTTAGATGTTACAGTGTCATTGGGAGGAGCTAGTTCTCTAGCATTGTAGTGGTTTGGGTTTGAAAGGTTGGCCTTTCAGGGTGGAATATAACACCTTTTATTCTAGCATGCAATGCTATAGGGAAAGAGTGTCTTAAACTCATTTCTATCAATGACTATCCTGGTGAGTGGTTTTTACATGTATTTGGTAGCTTGTATTAAGTTAAACAGTTAATTCCATTTATTTATTTAAAAAAATAAAAATGTTATTTATTTGTGTGTGCGAAAACATACGGGTGTGTGCCACAGCGTGTATTGGAAGCCTGAGGATACTCTGTGGGAATTGGATCTCTCCATATGGGTTCCCAGGATCAAACCCAAGTCCCCAGGTTTGGCAGCAAGCACCTTTACCTTCTGATCTCTCTCTCCAGTTCTTCCGTTTCTATAATTATTTCTTTTCATGAATTATCCTAGTTAGGGTAATATTGCTATAATGAAATACCATGAAGCCCAGTGAAACCCAAAAGCAACTTGGGGAGGAAAGGGATTATTTGGCTTACACTTACTGTTCATCACTGAAGGAAGTCAGGACAGGAACTCACACAGGGCAGGAACCTGGAGACAGGAGCTGATGCAGAGGCCATGGCAGATGCTGCTCATCGTGGCTTGCTCAGCCTGCTTTCTTTTAGAACCCAGGACCATTAGCCCAGGGATGGCACCACCCACCATGGGCTGGGCCCTCTCCCATCAATCACTAATTAAGAATAATTAAGAAAATGCCCTACAGGCTTACCTACAGCCCCATCTTGTGGGGGGGCGATGGGGGGGGAGAGGTGGGAGGTGTTCCTTAATTGAGGTTCCCTCCTCTCGGCTGACTTTTATTTGTGTATTTATGTATGTATGTATGATTTATTTATTTGCATTGGTGCATCTGTGTAAGGGTGTTGGATTCCCTGGAACTGGAATTACAGACAGTTGCGAGCTGCCATGTGGGTGCTGGGAATTAAACCCAGGTCCTCTGGAATAGCAGCCAGTGCTCTTATCTGCTGAGCCATATCTCCAGCCCCAGTGGAGTCTTTTTAAGAGTGGCTTTATAGCTCCATGTATCATCTGGTGACTGATTTTCCTTTCCTGGGATATTCGTGCATATAGTAAATATTTGAGCACCTACTGTGTGATTGACAGTTTTGGGAATGGGAGATCAAAAAAAGAAGGCTGTGCATTTGAGAAATTCATTCATAGTCTAGTAGGGGAACAGACATATATTATTGAATTGTATATTATATATATTATAAATTAAATTATATAAATTATCGTATATGTGAAAAATTGAATGGTAGAAGAAAGTACAGAATATGTGATGGCTGTTCTTGGTTATCACCTTGACCACATCTGGAATCAACTAAAACCCAAGCAGCTGGGTACACCTGTGAGGGATTTTTTTTCTTAATCAAATCATTTGAAGTGGGAAGAACCACATTTAATTCAGGATTTTTGAGATGGGAAGATACACCTTTAATCCAGATCTTTTGAGGTGGAGAGATCCACTTTTAATCTGGGCCACAGCTTCTGCTGGCAGCCTATATAAAGGTTGTGGAAGAAGGAAGCTTGCTCTCTTTGCCTGCTTGCCTTCACTCTCACTCGCAAGTCCATTTCTTCACTGGCATTAGAGCCTACTTCTTTGGGATTCTGGTGTATACTGAACATCTGGCCTTGTAGACTGAACAGCTACTGGATTCTTGGCCCTTCCATTGGTAGACAGCCATTGTTGGGCTCGCTGGCCACAGTCTATAAGAAATCATTCTTCTAAATCCCTCCCCCCCATCAATCATAGATTCATTCTATAAGTTCTGTTCCTCTAAGAGCCCTAACTAATACAGGGTACAAAGTTAGAAGGAAGGAACGCTCACTTTCTAGAGGAAGGGGATGGATAGTGAGTTTCCTGAATGAGATGGCATTTAGTTGAATTTTAGAAAGAGTAAAAGTTGGCTAGGCAGACCAGGGCTGGAAGAGTAGGGAAGCAGGAAGGGTGTCGAGTGGAGAGGTCAGACACACACTGGGCAGAAGAGGGTTTCCAATTTGCTTGGCAGGGTTCTGATGATATTCATCAGGAATAAATGTAACCCTACCCCAGTGTTGACTTCCTCTGTTCTTTTATAATTCCTAAAAATACTGATTTTTGTGTGTGTACATCTGTGTGTGTGTGCACATGCCATAGCACTTGTGTGGAGGACAGCGGACAGTGAATGAGAGTTGGTTCTCTCTTTCCATCATGTAGGTTCTGGGGGTCCAGACTCAGGCCATCAGGTTTGGTTGTAAATACCTGTATGTCTCACTAGCACCTTCATTTTTTAGTGACTCCTATTTGTTTAACACTTGTAGGAAATCCAGATACAGTTCTGACTTCTAGAGGCCATTTAGAATTACAAGTCTTAATCAGTGATCGGACAGTTTAAATGACATTAAATGGATGATGTGATAGGCCTGTAAGAGATCAGGAAGATAGAGTCTAGGGAACATCTTTGTGCACAAGGATTTAGTTTCCAACTTCTTAGCCTTTCTTAGCACTGTTGATGGCAGTTTTGACAGGATGCCCAGTCCTTAGTGTTTAGTTTCTTTTCTTTTTCTGTTATAAGAGAAGTTTCTTGGGACTTATTAGCTCTTTGAAAGTCTCCAGAGCCTCAGAATAGTTTTTAAAACCTCGTTGGCTGCCTGGAAGTGGTGGTGCATGCCATTAATTCCAGCACATGGGAGTTAGAGATAGGTAGATCTCTGCGTTCAAGGCCAGCCTGATCTGCACAGTGAGTTCCTGGATAGCCAAGGCTGTACAGTGAGCCTCTCTGAAACAAAACCCTAAGCAAGCTACTGCAAAATTGGTCACTAGAGATATTTCAGGATAAAATGGGCTTAAGTTCTTTTAGTGTTAAGAAATAAGTTTTCATTTCAGTTTCATGATAAACTTTTTTTTAGAATATATAAAGAATACCTCCTTTAAGTTGCTCTATATTATGATGAACTTTTAATTTTAGGGATTAAAAGTGAATAAAAACTTAGAGGGTTGATGGCTCAGGAAACATTGCATAACTTAACCACTGTGTGTGTGTGTGTGTGTGTGTGTGTGTGTGTATACATGTGCTTGTGGAGGCCAGAGGTCAGCATAAGGTATCTTTCTCAGCTCTTCTCTACTTTATATTTGAGGCAGGGCGTCCCCCTGAACCTAGAACTCAGTGACTGAGCTTGGCTTGCTGGGCAGCCAGTCTTAGGGATCTGCCTTTCTCCACGGATTTTCAGCATGTCCCATTCCGCTCTCCTGCATCTGGCTTTTTACATTGGTGTTAGTGATTGGATTCAGGTCCCCCTGCTCGATGCTTGTGCTAGCACTGACTGACAGAGCCACCTCCCCAGTCCTTAACCACTTTACTCTGAGAAAAGCCCAGATACACTAGTAAATCTTTCCTACATGTGAACTTAATTCATATTCCTTCTGTACTTTTGTGAGGTCCAAGTGATCGGGTTTTTACTGCCTCTGTATGTATGTGTGAGTGTGTGTGTGTATTTTTTTTTTTTTTTTGGTTTTTCGAGACAGGGTTTCTCTGTGTAGTTTTGGTGCCTGTCCTGGATCTCGCTCTGTAGACCAGGCTGGCCTCGAACTCACAGAGATCCGCCTGCCTCTGCCTCCTGAGTGCTGGGAATAAAGGAGTGCACTACCGCTACCACCACCCGGCCTGTCTCTATATTTTTAAATAAACCCGTTTTCTTTTGAAATTTTAACTCTGTTTCATACACACACACACACACACACACACACACACACACACACACACACACGCACACGCACACACACGCATGCATGCACGCACATGCACACACACACGCATGCACGCACATGCACACACATAGGCACACACACAGAGAACATGTCAACATATCTTTAAACCAATTACAGTACTCTGTGTATTTTTGTATGTGCATGTGTGCAGATGTATGGGTGCCATGGCCATCACTTCTCTCCTTCCGTGTGGATTTCAGGGGTTGAACTGAGGTGGTCAGTTTGCTTTGCACTCACTCAGCCATCTTGCCAGCCCTGTGCTGTGTCTTTAAGCATGGGAGCTTTTTCTATAGGCTGCCTACTTACTTGTTTCTGTCCTTTCCAAGATTTCCTTGATGCTGTTAGATTATTAATTGATACCAGGAAAAACCTCACGTGAAAACAGAATGGGACCTTTTCCTCCTGTGAATAAAGGCAGTTTTTCTTTGAATAAATTTCTCTGAATGAATTACAAGTACAAACTTCATTCAAGGCTAAATTGCTCCCTCTTGTGCCCATAGCTATGATGTTTAGATTCTTCCTAAAATGCAGACATAACAGTTCATTGTTTAACTAAACGCTGTACTGTAGTGGTATTTGTAGATTAGTTGATCACTTAATGTATTTGTCTACCTTTTTGTTTTTGAAATCAATGTGTTTGTTTTGTTTTTTCTTGCATATGCTTGTAATACCCACTGTAGTTTTAAATAACGTAGGAAAACGGTTACCTAAACGTGGAGGAGTTTATCAGGTCGTTTTACATTTAGGACAGGAAGGCTTTACCCTACGAACATGGTACTTAAATGTAGAGGAGTTATCAGCTAGCTCCATTAAGATACTCCACTGTTTTTTAGTCCTGGGATAATTTTTTAAAATGTGGAAAGCACATTCTTTTAGATTCAAAAATTGAAGTATTATAAAAGTAGAATTTCTTATTTAAAAAGAAGTGAAAATAAGCTAAGTGTGGAGGTGTATTCAGGAGTGTGAGGCAAGAGAGTTGGGAGGTGGAGGCTGACCTAGTCCACAGGCTGAGATGCCTTCTCAAAACCACCAGTAAGATGGCTGGACCAGCCAGCTCAGTGGGTAGAGTGCTTGGCTAGCCTATGGAAAAGCTCTCTTCGTCTGCCAGTCTCCCAAGTTCTAAATCTTGGGTAACGGCTTGGAATGAATTCTAAAAAATATTTTCAGCGTGTTTCCAAATGTACATACACAGCACAGCTATGGGACCTACTGTTTCATCATAGCCGAGAATGTCTGGAAGTTTCTGCAAGTAAAGTGGTAGGATTTCTTGTCTACCTTCTAAGTTAACGCATTAATCAAACCTGACTTTTCAGCCTTGTCTTTTCTTTTTTTTTTAACCTATCCCTTTTAGTTAGCACACAAACAATGAGCTTCTTTTTAAAAATCATTATTCTTATTATTCTTTTTTTTTTTTTTAAGACAGGGTTTTTCTGTGTAGACCAGGCTGGCCTCAAACTCAGAGACACTGTTGCCTCTGCCTCCTGAGTGCTGGGACACAGTATGTCCTACTGTGCCCGACAATTTTTTTTTAAATTTTTAAAATTTTTTTTATTTAATGCCAAATGCTGTTTATTGAAGGAGGGAGGAGGTCTTAAATACAGGCTTACAGCACAATGGGAGGACCCCGGAGGGCAGAAGTTCGCTACCGATGTTTTACAGGATCTTGCATCTAAGCTGTTAACGCCCATTATGCAGGATACACAGACAAGGAACTTCTCTTAAGCATTCAGGAGGGTGGAACTTGGCAGGGAATTAGCATAGGGAGGATATCAAGGTCAAGATTATCAAGCAAGGCAGCAGTTACCTAAAACGGGGGCCAGGGCCCTACAGGTCCCCCTTTTATTAAAAAATGAGCTTCTGACTTGGGTTGCGTGGGACGTCAGCAGGTCACCTTACCCGTCATGGAGACGCCTGCCCAGGCCACACAGGTGCTCTGTCTTAGGTTGGTGAGTGCCCCCCAGGCATTACCCATCTCTGAATACTCATTTTCATACAGGCTCAATCGTGTGTGAACTGCAGAGTTAGCTGCTGCCAAAGATCTCAAAGTGTGCCCGACAACTTTTTATGACATTATTTATTAGTGTGTGCACGTCTTTCTGTCTGTGTGTGTGCATGCGTGCTTGTGGTGCGCACGTGCACAGCCCACACGTGGAGGTCTGAAGACAGCTTTGTGGAGTCCATCCCGTCCTTCCACCTTTCTGTGGGTTCCAGGTTGTCAGGTTCGTGGGGCGGTCATGTTTACCTGCGCCATGGCTGCAGCTCAGAGCAGTGCGCTTCACTGTGCATTCCCATGCGTGCGCGTCCTGACGCGCTCCTGTCCTCTCTCCCTTTGTCCTCTCTGTCCCTCTGCTCGTCCTCTTGTCCCCAACAGCCCCCTTCTCCTCCCTTTCCCTCCTTAGATCTCTTCCCCCTTAGTCCCCTTCTGTTTTTCACACACACACACACCCAACACACACACACACAAGTGAAATGATTTCCTTCAGTGTGTGTGTGTGTGTGTGAGAGAGAGGGAGAGAGAGGGGTTGCATGTGGAGGTCAGAGGTCAGTTTGCAGGAGTTTACTCTCTTCCTGCCTTGTGGCACCTGAGGACTGAACTCAGGTCATCAGATTGAGGCGTGTGTCTTTACCGCTGAACCATCTCATCAGCCCTGTACATTTAAGTCTACTTTTTGTACGCGAGAGGAAAATGCAGTGCTTTTCTTCCTCAGTTTCATTCTTTTTGCGTTACACTTCAGTCTCCAGTGTCATTTATTTTCCTGTAATAACAATGTAATCATCCCATTGGCATGTATGCCACATTTTATTTACCCATTTGTGTGTTAGTGGATCTCTGGGCTGGTTCCATATCTTGACTGTTGTGAATAGTGCAACAGTAAGCATGGATGGATAAGTACCTCTGTGGTATGGTAACTTAGATCCTTTAGGTATACATCCAGGCGTGGTATAGCTGTTCCATATGGTGATATGGGGCAAAACCCCATATTGATTCCCACAGTGGCAGCGCCAGCCCCCTTCCTGCCTCTTGTACATCCTCCTCTGCATTTGTTGTTCCCCAAGTGCTGGGATTATGTAATGGGTGTGAGCCACTGTTCCAGCTGTGTTTTACTTATTTATTTTTGGACAGAAGCTGTGTGTATTGTGTACTGGCTTTGAGCTTGTCATCCTCCTGCCTCAGTCTCCTGAGTATGGGAATTATAAGTGTGAATCACCATGTCTTACTCCTTTAGGTGTGCTTGGGGAAAGATACTTTCTTTAAATTTTATAAAATTGATGTAGTCATGTAGGTATACTCTATAAAGATTTAAGATTTTTTTGTTGTTCTGGATACATTGAAACAAAAATACATTTAGAAAATATATTATTTAATTAGCAATAATGAGAACAGTAATAGACATTTTTGTAAATGCTTACTAGTTTAAAGTTTAATGTTTTTAAGGTGCTTTCAGAAGCATAACACAGATAATCCTACCTGATATTTATTTATTTATTTATTTATTTATTTATTTATTTATTTATTTATTTATTCATTTATTTAGTTTTTTGAGGCATGATTTCTCTGTGTAGCCCTGTCCTGGAACTTGCTCTGTAGACCAGGCTGACCTTGAACTCACAGAGATCTTTCTGCCTCTGCCTCCTGAGTGCTGGGAATAAAGGTGTGTGCCACCATGCCTATGGCATTTTATATTTTAAATTTCTCTTAGCAGCTCTGCAGTGAGTAGAGTAGTCTTCCTTCAGTATAACACAGGAGACTAGTGTGAAATGATGTGCTAGAAGGGCATGGCTAGCAAGCAGTGGAGCCACACTTGAGAATTCTAAGAGAGCCATAGTGGATGAACTGTGTGTTCACAGAGGTTGTTTGTTCTTTCCTAGAAAATATTTATTCTTATTTTATGTGTGTGTGTAGCCGACATGTATATGTGTGCACTGCACGTCTGCCCCTCAGAGGCCAAGAGGGAGTCACATCCCCTGGAAGTGGAGTTAAGGAAGGACATAAGCCACCATGTGGGTCCTGGGAAGCATACGTGGGTGCTCTGTAAGAGCAGCGAGAGCTCTTAACCACTGAGCCATCTCTTTAGCCTTGGTGTCCTTTGTTCTCAACTGGATGATTTTTCTCCCCCTAGCGGGGTATTTCACCGTGTTTGAAGATATTTTTGGTGTAGTACTGATAGGGAGGATCCTACTAGTATCCCAGAGTAGGGATGAGGATGTTGTTAATTGTCCTGGTCTACATGGGAAAATCCCTCACAACAAAGAAGAACTCTCCCAGCACTTGGGAGGCAGAGGCAGGTGGATCTTTGTGAGTTCAAGGCCAACCTGGTCTACAGAGTGAGAGCCAGGAAAGGCGCAAAGCTACACAGAGAAACCCTGGCTTGAAAAAAACAAACAAACAAACAAACAAAAAGAACTCAGCCCCATGTGTCAAGAGCACTGACACTGAGAAATGACTCGTACAAGACAGAAATTGCTGGGAAGAAAGATCATGAAAGGTTGCTTGGTAAGGCAAAAATATTTCCCTCAAAGCCTCAGATACTGTCCTAACTTAAAATCTTCAGTTTCTCTTAGATTTAGGGTGTAGTTCAATAATAAATTCCTGTCCAAAGTTGTAGCTTGACTCCAGAGAAGGTAAAGATGTGAGATTGAAGACTGGCATGCACTTGATACTTAACAGTAAAGCATTCAGAGAAGGCTCTCGTTCAGAGGCCTTACATTTATACAGTTACTCTTTTTTCCTCATTAGGTTGTTTCCCAGGGGGTGTACACTGGGTTTCAGTTGGAAAACAAGACAAATCTGGACTTCTGATGAAACTGCAGAATCTTTGCACACGGTTGGATCAGGAAGAGAACTTCTCTCAGAGGCTTCCACTGAATATTGAGGAGGCGAAAGACCGTCTCCGTGTTCTGATGCTGCGCAAACACCCAAGGTACAGATGATCCAATGTGGGTAGCGTAGGAGACATCCTGAGAACACTGTGCCCGTCCCGAGAGCCACTGCTTTCCTGCAGATGGTCTGTCTTCTAATTTTACAAAAGAAACGGCCACCACTTGGTCTAAACTGCTCATTTTTGTATCTTATTTATTGTGTTGCCTCCTCTGTGCCATCGTAGGGTTTGAGAAATACAGTTTATAGTGGGTGAGTGGTCTTTGTTGGAAAATGCAAACTTCTCCGTTTGGATAAACTCTTTCTACCGGATCAACATAGAACAAGAAAAAAAATAATCTGAACAACTAATTAAAGACTGAGAAAGGAGAGAAGGAAGGATTTCTTATTTTTGTGTGGTTGGGGATTGAACCCAAGGCTTCATCCATGTTAGGCAAGTGTTCTACCACTGTGCTGTATCCCTAGCTAAAAGGATTTTATTTATTTATTTATTTTTAAAAAATTTATTTATTATATATGCAGTGTTCTATCTACATGTCTGCCTATACATCAGAAGAGGGCACCAGATCTCATTACAGACGGTTGGGAGCCACCATGTGGTTGCTGGGAATTGAACTCAGGACCTCTGGAAGGACAGCCAGTGCTCTTAACCTCCAAGCCATCTCTCCAGCCCCATGATTTATTTTATTTTAAAGTTCATTATTTTAGTGTGTGTGTGTGTGTGTGTGTGTGTGTGTGTGTGTGTGTGTAGAGGCTAGAAGACAGCTTTGAGGAGTTGGTTCTTTATTTCTAGCATGGATTATGGGAGAATTGAACTCAGGTCCGAGTCATCCCACTGGCCTGAGAACTGTGTGTGTGTGTGTGTGTGTGTGTGTGTGTGTGCGCGCGCATATGCACACGCGTGTGCACCTGAGGAGGTCAAAGGCAGTTGTTGGCTGTCTTCCTCTATAGCTCCATGATACTGGGTCTCTTACGGAACCTGCAGCTTGTAGTCGGTTTGGCTAGACTAGCGTCTAGCAGATCCCAATGATCATGTCCCCTCTGCTGCATCTCAGTTGGTGGAACAATCTCACAAACCTCGTGTCTTAGTTAAAGACACCATGACCAAGGCAATTTATAGAAGAAAGAGTTTCGTTTGGGCTTACAGTTTGGCAAAGTGAAGGCATGGCAGCAGAAACAGCCAAGAACTCAGCTGTGAAGCACCAACAGAAAGCAGAGGCACACTGGGATTTACAATTTGGAACCTCCCAGGCGGCCTCCAGTGGCACATCACCTGCACAAGGCCATACCTCCTAATCCTTCTCAGAAAATTCCACCAACTGGGGACCTCGTATTCAAACAAAAGAGCCTACAGGGACCGTTCTCATTCAAACCACTATACCCCTGTAACCTTTGTTACAGAGGTACCCACAGATTTTGTCCAGATTTTGATTATAGCTGAGGAAATTCATACTCATTACATTATTACACCCCCATGGAACCAAAGTCAATGTAGCCCACCTGGCTAGCACTGGAAGAGGCCAAAATAGCAGCTTAGGGACACAAAACCATGAAAAGCATGGTAACGTGACGTCTCCTAAGGGATATAACAGCTTTTTAACAACGGACCTAGAAGAAAAGTAACTTGATAAATTTCTGAAAATGAATTAAAAGTAATAATTTTAAGGAAACTCAATGAGATATGAGAATATACAGAGTAAAATTAAGAAATTAAGAAAATAGTATATTATCTGAATGAGAAATTTAATATGATAGGAGATGATAGTATTGAACCCAGTGAAGTCAATCACATGATTAAAACTACAGTTGAGAATCTCAAACTGGATCAAGCAGAAGGAAGAATTTCTGAGCTCAGTCTTTTGGAATTACTCATCCAGGTCCAGGGGTTGTGATGCACACTTGTAACCGCAGGAGTTAGGAGGAATGGCGGTTTGAGGATAGCATAGCTACCTAGTGAGACTGTCTCAAGAACAAGGACAGATGGAACACAATCAGGGGCTTTGGCCCAGTGGATGAGGGAGCTTGCTGCCCAGCCCGACAGCCTGAGTTTGATCCTAGGTCTCACATGGTGGAAGGAAAAAACTGACTCCTGCAAGTTGTCCTCTGACTGTTATGTGCACACTATGGTGTATGCATGTGATATACACATATACATAAGTAATAAAAAATGATAAATTAAAAAAGTGCTCAATCAGATAAAATAAATGAATAAATAATAAAAAGACAAAACTGATTGCAAAAAGCGACAAGAAGCTGGATGTGGTGGTACATGCCTTTAATCCCAGGAGGCAAGTGGATCTCTGAGTTTGAGGCTATTTTGGTATACATAGTAAGTTCTAGGCCAGCCAAGGCTACATAGTGGGAACCTATCCCCAAACAAAAATGACCCCTACTCTCCAATAAAAAACAAGAGAAAAGCATCAAGTCATTTATAAGGAAATCCCTCCTAGGTTAACAGCAGACTTCTCAGCAGAAATCTTTACAGGCTAAGGGAGAGTAGATGATATAGTTAAAGTCTGAAAAGTAAAGTTTCTCAACAATTAAGAACACTGCCTAAAAATGCTGTTTTTCAGAAACGAAGGACAAATAAAGTCTTTACAAATGAACTGACTTGATTAGCACCATCAGACTGACCCTACAGGACAGATTCTTTTTTTTAAGTTTGGTTTTAGATTTTAATCATTTCGTTATCTTTGGGTATAATTATTGAAGTTATAAGTGTTTGAAGGAGTCATGTTCAGGAGTCTTCATGAGTAGCTTTTTGCCAAGGGCTCACTCCCCAGTACTACCAAGAGAAGGGAAGACAGTCTGCCATACCACCTCCACCACCACCACCACCTCCTCCACCACCACCTCCACCAC
>CABHPH010151420.1:0-22043 GCA_902168325.1 Peromyscus nudipes | reverse complement strand
AGAGGAAGAAGAAGAAGAAGAAGAAGAAGAAGAAGAAGAAGAAGAAGAAGAAACAAAGCCAGAATTAAATGGATGAATTGTTTTGTTTTGTTTTAAGGTAAATGTGATTTATTACCTTTCTCTTTCAGTTTTGGCAAAAACCTATAATACATGGGACATAATTTGTGCTATACAAGAGTGTGCTACAAGATAGACTTGTGGTATGCATAGATATAGCTGTAGATATATATTCATATGTGTGTGAATTTCTTTGCTTTTTCAAAACTTATGCTGTGAGTTAAAGTCAACAATTAAATTCAGCTTACAGAGTAGGGACCGTAAGCAGTAGGTCCTGTTGTGTCTAGATCTCAGCGCCCTGAAGAAGCAAAGCCAGAGCACTAGGATGAAAATGTAACTACTGTAATCTATGTTAATTGACCCTTACATTGCTATAAATATCAAGCAATCAGTTATTGTTTGAACACAGAATGTGAAAACAAGTTCTACAACTCAATACTATAAAAGGTTAAACTCCAAGGTCTATTACACTTGAAAATAAGCAATTTGTTTGTTTGTTTGTTTGGTTGGTTGGTTGGTTGGTTGGTTGGTGTTTTGAGACAATGTCTCACTATTGTAGCCTCAGCTGGTCTGGGATTGCCATGTAGACCTGGCTGGCCTCATACTCACTGAGATCCACCTACCTCTGCTTCCCGAGTGCTGGGATTAAAAGTGTGTGCCACCACACCTAGTTAATTTGTGTCTTTTGTATGAATTTACACACCTGTCAGATTATTGTGGTATGGGATTTTATAGCTATTGAATTTGCTGAGAAAGCACATTGTGTTGTCAACCAAAGAAAAATGTACCTGATGTACCTACCCTAGGGTCTGGACCTTCAGTAGCCCCTGTCTTGGGGGTAGGACACACAGGCTTCCTCTCCTTACAAAGCAGTGTGGCAGATTGCTCTTACAAGGCCCCGATTCTGCGTCTCAGCTCTTCCCACTTACAGCCTGTTGACTCTGGACAAGGCCTTTAATCTCTCTCAGTCCCCGGTGTCTCAACTCACTGCCTACAAATCAAAAACGGACGGTTTCAGAGTGATTTCTGAATAAGTCCTGTTCTTCCTTGGAGTCCAGATCTCTGAGATTCTTAGCTCCTGTTGAAGCACTGGACAGCACACCCACCTTTCAATGCTGTGGAACTATTGGCCCTGCCTAGAAACCCCTCCCACCGCACTGGGCCAGCTCTTTCAGAGACCTGTGCTATCACTTCCTCCCAGCAATAATGCCCATACCCCAGCCCCTCCCCAACTTGCTCTGCCCATCACACCCGTTCTCTTCTGCTGAACTGACTGCTCCTCCTAGAGGCCAGTGGTCTCCAAACATCATGGTGACTCAGATCAGGAGGTCTCCCAACAGAACTTGCATTTCTAACAAGTTTCCATGGATAATGAGGCTGCTGGTCCAAGTTTTCTCTTTGAGAACATTTGCTTTAGCCTACCAGAGCTTTGCAGAGAAGAAGCCCAGTTTATTTTTTATTTGCTATCCCTGGCACCTAGCATGGGTGGTCCAGCAGACATCTGTAGGCTAGAATAGACAAGTTGTACCTCTTGCCAATTAATAATGGAGATAAAATGTCAAACTAGTCTCCAAGCACCAGAAGAGCCCAAGCTACGCCTCCATCGTGATCCAGCTCCCTCTAAGGACAAGCATTGAGGAAGGACTCCTCTCCTGAGCTCAGAATTTCAGCACACTATCCAGTGTTGCTGAAAATGTCACTGGAAAATGCCTTCTCTTTTATTTTGTGCCTGTGTGTGTGTGTGTGTGTGTGTGTGTGTGTGTGTGTATGTGTGTGTGTGTGTGTGTTGCCAAGGAACTTCACCCCCAGTCCACAAATTTTGTTTTGAATCCATGAAATTATCCTCTAGAATCAGACACTTGGAAATAAATATGATAAACCTTGTTTTCTGACAAGAATCTCTTACTTAATAGTGCTCATATGTCAACACATAAAAGAAGACATGTAAGACACCAACTAATGAAACATGTTTTTAGGACCGCTAAATTCATTTCCAAAGTACACTATTAAGTGCTGTCTCTAAAATCAATATCCTAAATCAAGTTGAATTAATTTTCTCCAACTGTCCAGGAAACTTTTCCAAAATACAGGTACCCAGGGCTTTCCTAAAAGCTCTAACTTTGGTAAGAAAATAATAAATACACACAGAGACGCATACATGCACAAAAAAAGAAATCAACATTTTTAAGTTTCTGATGGGTCCCACATCATAATTGTTTGAACTCACTGGTCAATAGTAATTAATTAATATACATCTAGGGCTGAGAACCACTGCAGGAACTGAAGCGAGAATTTTCTCATGGAAGGATTTTTGACCCAATAATTTTTCACCTGGAATAGGTTAGGTCATGGTGTGAAAGGCAAGATCCTCAACCTGGAATGTTATTGGTGCCCTTTGTTTCCTGGAGAGAATAAATGTGGGAGGCATTTCTTCCAAAGATCAAGTTTTGCGTCATGGTGCTATGGGGCATGAGCCACTCCACTATAACAATAGGGCCATTAGTCAATGGACCAGGAAGAAGGGAAACTTGTCACAGGATGACGCCAATTACCCAATTATTCTGAACTCAAAGACTAAATCCCTAACATTTGCCTGCTGGTATCATGACTAGGGTCTGATCTGGAGAAGCAATTACCAGAACTTCCGGCATTGTCTTTCATGTTGGTACAACATCCGGGTAGACTAAGGTGGGTTCAGGAATGTGCAGGGGCAGATGGACTAAGGATGGCCCTGCATTTGGCTACAGATATGGTGGCGTCAACAACCTCCCATTGAGAAGACTTTTCCTGTTTATGCCCATGCTCTGGTGGGAAAAATTGGGTGCTGAATATTATGTTTGGAACATGACTTCTTTTGTGCTTAGTTTATTTTAAGGAGGAATTATAGTTT
The DNA here is from genome assembly GCA_902168325.1 of Peromyscus nudipes. Classification (NCBI taxonomy): domain Eukaryota; kingdom Metazoa; phylum Chordata; class Mammalia; order Rodentia; family Cricetidae; genus Peromyscus; species Peromyscus nudipes. The sequence continues at coordinate 19,096 of CABHPH010151420.1, read as the reverse complement.
TAATTCAGAGAGAGAAAATTTCTTTTTAAAACCAAATTACCTTGGAGCCATACTTGCCTTCTACCTCTCTTCACCCTCTTCCCTTCCCATTAAGTCTCCAAGATAAAATCCACGTCTTTGCCATGCCACTCTGTATTGGCCTCTGCCCAAGGCTCTGGGAAAGGCCAGTATGGCTATGTGCATTCAGAGACACTTCAGTTCATTAAATTGTTTAATGTGAGCACTAATTTTTACAATCAGGTAATAAAAATAGATGTTTTCCAAAATGGACAGTAGACACAGATAGCAAAGGATATAGGTTTCTCTGACACCTGCCCACGGGACACTTTATAGCTTGTTAGCCTGGCACCAGCACACGAGTCACCGATGAGTGTTTGATGGCATTCGTTTCTTCAATAACTGCCCGTGTCTTTCATTAAACAACTACCATCAAAGAAAGTGTTTCTTACAAAAGAATGATATGAGGAATGAAAGGCTGCGAATGAGCAAACTAAAGTTCACTGCGTTTTTAATAAGAATTTCAAGCCCAATAAAGATTTTATATCCAAATATATCACAGGGGAGTCGGATGCTGATGGCACATTAAAGGTTACTACACTAGGCCCTTCGACTCTCTCTTTCTTTTATTTTTCCTCCTGCCCAAAGTAGTACCCTCCCTCTCAAAGAAAGCAGGTCTGAGATCCTGCAAAGTTCCCTACTACCCAGTTCTCTAATGTTTGCAAATTTGGGGAACATGATTTGATCCCTTCAACCTCATAGTTCATGGCAGAAGACTGGGCGGGCTATACCAACTGAAGATTCTGCCCAGATCTACCCCCACACCCTTCCCCGCAACTGACCTAAGACATCTTTAACCCTTGCACGGGAGGGAAAAGAGCTAAAATGGGCAGAAAATTGTTCACCAAGAAGGGAATGAGAACAACGTCGCTCTGTCTATCACCTGCATTCATGTGGGTGTTGAAATTTATGAAATTGGGCAGATTTTCAGTTTCCCAATTGCCAGAGTCACATTTCAAGCTCTCGAGAACTGTCTGTCTGTAGCTCATTACTATCCTATTCAAGAGGACAGAGAGCAAGCTCTATCATATTTCATCTCCAGAGATGACAGCTAAGGAAGGGACTGATTCTCTGGCCACTTGAAGTATCAACCAAGCAGAGGAAAAGGAAACAGTGCAGTCTCCATGTTCCCACCTAGTCTACCAACTTCCACCTGTCTGCCTTAGCAAAGCGAAGAGAGAGTGGTAGGGTGTGCGCACCTGTTGAAGGTGGTCTGTTTAAATATTAATTCAGCCTGCTTGCACAGTGTGGTAGCATTCCTGCATTCATACCATAGGCTCACCCAGTAAGCCTGTTCCTGGGGCTAACTAACACCCATGCGAAAGTTGCTGTTGGAATTCTGGGGCCTTCCATATGACCACATCTATCCAAACAAAATTATTTTTATTATGCAATCATCATATTGGTTGGTATTTGGAATTCATATCTCTGCTGCCTCACACAATAGAGTTGGAAATCAATTGCAAGGCTTCAAAACAATAGTTTTAATATTGATAAAGACCAATCTTGTTACTACTTTTAAATAAAAATCTAATTGAGAGCAAATCCCCCATATATTAAAATATAGTAAGAACCAATAATAATGAAGTCATTATTAGTGCCTGAAGAAAAAAAACAATACTTTTATTTCCAATACTTATAAGTTAAGCTGGCAAGCCTGCCTAGGATAGACACTGGTGATATTTCCCAATATTTAGCTGCTCATTATTCCAGGATACACTGAGGTCATAAATCCCCATCCTCTGGAGTGGGGCTATAGCATGGAATTCTTTCTGACCAATAAACGGAGAGCGGACAGGAAGCACCTTGCTTCCAGGCAGAGTTTCTGTTGGCAGTAGCTGTTTCCATCCTTCTCTTCCCAATCGATGAGGCCTAAAGTACTACAGATGCTGAAGCCTCCACCCCTCAGAAAGATGAACACTCAAGCAGAATTTGCCACCCACCTGCACACCAGTCTACAGTCAACATGAGTTGTGTACAAGCAGTAAACCTTTCTTAGTTCAGCTGCTGATAGTTGAAGTTATTTTATTTGTTGTTTCTTATTAATGTGTGTGTGTGTGTGTGTGTGTGTGTGTGTGTGTGTAGCAAGGTCAGAGAACAACTTCTAGGAGTTGGTTCTTCCTTCCACCTTGTGAAGCAGGATCTCTCTTGTTTCTTCTGTGCTTTGTACTAACTGGCTCAAGAGAGTCCAGATGGTTCTCCAGTCTCTACTTCCCATCTTGCTCTAGGAGTGCTGGGATTACAGATGCACACCACATCTGGATTTTTTATGCAGGTTGCAGGCATCGAACTCAGGCCATCAGGATTGCAAAGCAAGGGCTTTTACCCGCTGAGCCATCTCACTGACCTCCGAAGCTAATTTTATCACCGGCATAGCTAGTCTCTGAACTGTAAACCAACCATAACCAACACCATCTTTCCTCACTGGCACAACCATTATGGTTCCTGCAAGGCATAATAGCAGGTGTTTCCTGTGCTTGAGAGTTAGACACCTTTTGCTATACCATTACCTGATTGTTTGGACTTTCAAATTTTGATGTGCCTTGGATGTCACCATACACACATATCATGGCCCCAAGAGCCTGGAGCTGTCCTTTTGGTACTGTCCCGGGTTAGCCTGGCCCTGTGGACCATCATTCCAAGATCTTCGTAGCTGAGGCTCCCATGACTCATTCTCAGACATTCTGCCCTCCTGTCCTGGCTGGAGTGAACCGCATAGTCCCTGAGCCCGATTACTCACATACAAGAAAATGAACTTTGGCAAGGGGGACTTCTGGGTAGCTTCTGTGTCCCCAGAGTCTAGCACAGCGACTGAGAGTAGACAACATTAACACTTGAGGAGAAGTAACACATGGCTTGTAGTTTTGCTCACACCTGGCAGAATGTAGAGTCACTAACAACCAACTCGCTGTCTTTATAATTAACTTCATATTATTGTTGCTGTATTTTAAAACTCCTAGGATGGCTTCCAATTAGCATATTAAAGTACGAGAAAGATGAGTCATTTGTTGACAGTCTTAAATGCTGTTCACCAATACACAAAGCAAATGATAGATGGCTAAAAACAGCCAAAGTGGAATAAACTGGGCAGCTGTGCTAGCTGGCAGTCATTAAAACTCCATTTTAGAAAAAGTAATTCCCAACTTTTGTGTCATCCCCTTAAACTGATTATTGGATTCTGCGATGCCCTCAATCCCAGTACAGTTGCTTCATATATTTACTTTCAAAACAACTGCAGAAGACATTGGTTTGCTCACATATTTCTTTTGTTTCTCCTTCTGAGCTTTAAAGACAAAAGACAGTCACCCACTGTCTCCTGTTACTAGTCTGTCATGGGCTCAGGTGTGATGCTGAGGAGCTAACCGGTTTGTTCTCAACCTGGCTGTTTATTGGAACCACTGGGCAGCTTTAGGAACAAAGACACTGGGCCTCACCCCCAGCAGAGTCCAACTAAATTGATCTGCGGCATGATCCAGATGTTTTTTAAAACCCTACACTTAGCATTGAAAACTGCTACTTTAGTCCAATGACCCATAGAAAACAATATGGGATTAGGAGTGAGAGGTCCATCCATTCATTCAACAAGCTTCCTTCTAAGCCATCTCACTATATAATGGACATTACACTGAGACCTGGAATTCAAAAGTAAATAAAACAGGCCTAGTAAGACTCACCATCCAGTTAAAGAGAAAGGTAAATTACCTAAATGTTAGGATTGAAAGACACGGGGGACCTTGCAAGACAAAGGAAGGTAACTATTTAATCCACGCTAGGAAGGTTAAAACACTCGTCCTAGAGAAGAGAGACTGCCCTGGATTCTGAGCGATGGGTAGCATTTGGTCTGCCAAAGAAAGGCTATCAAAGGCATGCAATAGAAAAGATAGCATTCACCAAGCACGTGGTTGGGGTGCCTGCAGGGGACTCAGCAATTAGGGCAACTACAGTCTGTCACTGGGTAAGCAGAAGAGACAGGTGGAGGCCAGATCAGGGTAAGATAACGGGCCTCAAGCCTTGGCACCAAAGTCACCACAGAATCAGAAGCCAACTGGCTACATGCGGTATGAGACTTACCTCCATGCCTGAAGGTCATTGCTAATGAGTTACAACACACCTGGCAAAGAGTTCTACCTTCTTCAGAGCCCCTTTTCCTGCATAGCAATGAGAAGCACAGACTGTAGGGAGGGTCAAAGAATAGACGAGGAAGATTCAGCTCTCCATCATCTGTACCTCCTCCTTTTCTGAGGACCATCTGAACTAAATACACAACCTTCTAAAAGTCATGAACTTGTCTACAAACTGAACTACCCCTTCCAACTGCAGGCTTCCCCCTTGTTACTGAACTTGGGGTTCCACCACCCATCTACAAGAATCCAATTAAAATGACAAATTGACAGGTTTTTGTTTTTTTTTTAAGGGGGGAGATTAGTTTAATGTGGCCACATTCAGGAAGAAGAACAAAGACATCCCATGACTCCCTCCAGTACTTCTTTGGGATTTGGAAATGAATTTGAACATTAGTCATGTTTATCTTAGCAAGGTGTGGCCCTGCCCATCCTTGTCTGGGCTCTAATCTAACAAGTTCAATGCTATGTGAAATCTCTTTCTGAGAGGCACCTCCTCCGGCTGGAACCAGGCTTTAGGCTTTCTCTTTTTCCAGCATGTGATTCCTGGAGGAATTCCAGTTCCTTGGGGGGCTGCTGATTCAGAAGTCTGATAGGCAAAATAAGGGACACCCACGGCTCTCCAAAATACCTTCATTGCTGCCAGGCCAATTATAGCTGAATCTTGCGATGGAATCAATATTGCACTAGCTCATAGGCTCCTGGCTTCCGCATCAGACCACCTAGAACGATCCAAATTCTCCCTCTGCCCCTCACAGCACCAAGACTCCAGGAAAGCTGCTCCATTGATCAGGGCCCCAGTTTTCTTGTCTACAAAACAGAAATACAAACACAATCCCTCTCACAGCCTTGTGAGAACACAGAAGACACAAAGTGCATCCTGCAGTCCTGAGTGTGGGCTGGAAAGCGTGGCTTTGTTCAAGGCAGTCCTCAGTAGCTCCTGAGTGACATAGAACATCTGAGAAACCCACAACTCAGGTCCAGTCACCTTGACCAAAATCCGGTTTTCGACAAGATGCCTGATGATAAGCACGCACCTCAAAGTTCAACATGCAACGCTGTGTGGTCGCTGTCTCTTCAGCTCATTTCAAAAGATGTGGCCTGTCCTCTTTCCTGAAGGAAGAGCACTAAATACAGTGGTTCTCCGCTTCCCTGTGCATCAGAACCACACAGTGAACTTCAAAAGAATTCACATCTGCCCTTGGCCCAGCCTCACCAACCTGACACTACTCCATACCCCCTGAAGGTACAGACTCTTAACAAACTTGGATGTGTAGGACCTACATGGTCTTTTGGGTTTTTTTTTTTTTTTAAGCTTCCCAGGTAATTCTAATGAAATTGAGATACCCCTCCTTCCTGTTCCATTAAATAGAGCCCCAAAGAACCCTAAATTCTGACAAGGTCTTTGTTGTCCCTGGGTTCATCAGGAAAAGATACAGGACCAATGAAAAGCTAGTCCTAAGTGACGGGACAAACCCTAGGTGCCCACCAAAAGAGGACCAGATAAAGAAAATGTGGTACCTATGCACAAGCACAGTGGGATTTTTTTCAGCTATAAAGAAGAATAAATGTATATTGTTTGCAGGAAAGTGGATGCAATTGGAGTTAATCATCTGAAGTGAATTAGATCAGGCTCTGAAAGGTGAATATCCCGTTTTATCTTAGTTGTGTGTCCTAGACTTCATAGATACATAAAATCACAGACGACATGAAAAAAGAAGAGGACCAAGGTGACCAGTAGAAAGAAGGGCAGGACTGAGTGATGCTAGGGTGGGGGAAATGCCTAAAGTACTGTCACATACTTGTATGAGACTATCTGCGCAACCCAGACAAAAAAATTTAAATCTTAAAAGAGGAAGAGGGATTAGAGGAGGAGGCTGCCTCTAACCTGGCTGGGGAGTGGGGGAACTCAGTAGTAGAGTACTAACACACACACACACACACACACACACACACACACCACACACCACACATACACACACACACCACACATCACACACACACACCACCACACCACACCACACACACACACACACACACACACACACACACCACCACCCCACACACACACACACACACACACCAGGAAGCTCGAAACCGTGAGTTCCATCCCCAGTTTTGCAAAGCAGAGTTAACCTGTAACTTGAGGAAGGCTTCTCCTAAGACCAGTCAGTGCTTAGACCTCCCTCCACGTCTCATCTCCATAGCTGAACTGTGGACCCATCTCCAGTCCTTTGCTTCCTTATTCTCTACACCTTGACCACAGTGCTGCACCTCAGGCTTGCTGTCTTCCTGAGACAGTTTCCCTTACAAGAAACCCACTTTGTGGTCTTCAGGTAACCCAGGCTAGTCTTGGGTTTGAGTTCCTCCCACCCTTGGCCTCTGAGTGCTGGGATTACTGACACGCACAGCCATGCCCAGAGTACATTCATCTTCGATCCACCTTCATCTGCTGCATCCTCAGCTACAGCCCCTTTGGGTTCTGGTGCTGGCTTGGTGACCCACCCGTGACTGCTGAGTGCACCCTGCCGGTCCACTAATAATATTAATATTTTCACTGGGGAAGTGGAGGAGGCTTTTATCCTGAACCTGATCAGAATTAGAAGAGACTTTCTCAGGTCATAGTCCAAGGAAGAAAGAACACAGACTCTTTCCCCAAAATAAATAAATTAATTAACTAATTAATTTAAAAAAAAAAGTACTAGGGGTATGAGTGGGGCTTCACCTTCCAGAACCAATTTCTCAGAGGTGAAGTTGTTCACTGTTATTCCCCACTCTCCCCACTTCCCACTTTAACTAACCTTTTTCTTTTAATTTTTTTAAATTGGGTTTTTTTTTTTCATTTTTTCATGTGTTTTTGTCTGCATGTGTGTCCCCATGTGTACCCATACATGCTTGATGCCCATGGAGGTCAGAAGAAGGCATCACGTTCCTGGAACTGGAGCTCTGGATGGCTGTGAGCCACCATGTGGGTGCTGGGAGTCAAACCCGGGTCCTCTGCAAGAGCAACAGGTGCTCTTAACAGCTGAGCCGTCATCTCTTCAGGCCCCTCCAACTAGTTTTAATAGTTTAAAAAAAAAAATCTAGTAACCAAGAAGAAAATTGAACAGTGAAGGATTGCAATTGTGCCCTTTTGGGTTTGAAAATTCTGTAGCAAAATGTTCTTAGGGTTGACTCAAAGGTTAGAAAACACTTATTTTAAAACTTGCCCTTATAAATTAAATCATGGTTTAGTAGCACTAATTCTAACTGCAATTAAAGGTCAGCGAAAGTTCGAGCAGAGATCAGACAGGACCTAGCCTGCATTTGTATAGGCCCTTCCGCGTGCACATAGCAAGTAAAACACAGGGGTGACAACAGGGAAGCCTGCTGGGGAGCTACTGCAGGGGCCACGCACAAGATGGCCAGATCGGGAGGATAAGCATGGGTGACAGCAGAAGAGATCGATGAGAGATGTTTTGGACTCTCGGTGGATTAGATTGGAGGGCGTATGGGAAGGAATCGAGGATGGTTTCTGACTTCTGGCTTGAACCTCTGGAAAAGACCATTTTACTGTCATGTAAGACTAGCAAAGATGGGATCTTTGGAAAGACCCTCTGAGGTATTGTGATAACATCTCAGCAATGGGGCAGAGGTGGTAAGTAAAGTCACTCCAGTCCACCTAGTAGAGCAGTCAAGAACAGACATCCAGGTTTGCACTTAACATTAAGAAGATTGTCTAGCCTGGAGTAGGCCATCAATACCAGTACATAGATCCCCAACCTTTCAGTAATCGAAATGTTCCCGAGAGAAGGGGAGCAATAGCCGGAGCTTGGGCACAAGCAATGAAGCAGGAAGTCAGATCTTGAAACCTGGATCTAGAACTGGATGAGAACCGTAAAGATCTGAGATCAACTCCCAGATTCAGCACCATGCTTGCCAGTGTTGGAGACTCAGATATTTGCTAAACAGCCTTATCTACCTGATGAATACCCATGAAGTATATGCTATGTACCAAGCCCCATTCTAAGTACATTTAATTATATTGACTTGTTCAATTCTCATCATAACCCTCTACAGTAAAAACCATCATTACCCCCATCTTCCAAATGATGCAGGTGAGGCATGATGGACACCCAGAATCCCTCAAACACCCTGCTACCACAAACAGCATAGTGATGAGCCCACTACATTTATGTAAGGATATATCTATAACACATGGCTGAGAAAGGGCCTAAGGCATTCACATGCTTTATCTAAATCATCAGTTTGGTTTCCAGACAGGCACACCATTAGGTTCCTCTTGCTTATTTCCTTCACAATGTTTATCATCCACCTATTAACTTTTGCTGATTGAATAAGTGTAAAGGGATTTCTTATTTGTATTTGCTCTATAATTGCAGATAAATTTCACACCTGTACACATCTATATGTTCCATTTTTTAGTATATCCTTACTTTAGGAAAAATAAGCTGCCAAGTATGGTGGCGCACATCTTTAATCCCAGCACTCAGGAGGGAGAGGCAGGCGGATCTCTGTGAGTTCAAGCCAGACTGGTTTCCATAGAGAGTTACGGGGACAGCCAGAGGTCTCAAAAGAAATGCTATTTATATATTTATATCTCTGATCACTGCTTTGTCGGATTTATCTTTTTCTTGTTGGTTTTTAGAAGGCCCTTTGATAATCTTTCTATTAGTTCTTCATCACTTTTAAACATTACAAATATCTCTCTAGCCTCTAGCATCAATTAAATTTAGCTGTGAATTTGGCAAAAAATAATAACTTTTCATAAAATGGCATTGTGTGAAGGCCTTCAAATCTCATAATTACAAAACCATCCCTCCACCGAACTGTGAGACATGTGGCTAAGGAGGGAGCCTGGGAAATACATAGGAAGCCTTAATTGCCAAGGCCACTAAATTGGTGATTAAAAGACCCTTTCAGTGTACTCTATTAATAACCCAAAGTTTCTTTATCCAAGCTTATTCTCACAAAGGATCTGAGGAAGCCTGGAAGAAAACAAGCAGTAAAATGAAAGAACACAAATTTTACAAATCAGGAACACAGAACTCATGGCAGAACAGAGGGTCAAGAGCAGGAAGAAACCACAGCCTCAGGGATGTAGGCCACAGGCAATTCTCAGTGTTCAGCCAAAGCATTGGCTCTGAGCTTCTTGGCAACCAGGGAGAAAAGGGAAAAGGGAGCACAATCGAGTACTTTTAACAATATTCTCTTTGTTGATAAGAAAATACACAAGTTCCACGTGGGAAGATAAGCTTTTCCTGACCCTGAGTTCAGGAAGAGACTCCTAGGTGACTGAGATGGGGACAGCTCCCTCGCCAACATTCTATGGTAGAAACAACTGTTCTTGTTTCTTATAACATCCCTCCATGACACAAATTGTCATTATCAATTCGATCATGAAAATCAACCCAGGTGATAAACTTCCACTTAGGTGTGAGAAAAAGAAAACAGAACAGGAGAAAAACCAACTCCAACCAAGCATGAATCTGTGGGTCTACTTTAGCACGAGAACCAAACAAAGAGTTAAAAGGTTGTTAAAAATCTCAGTAGTTCAACACAAAGAAACTTATTTTTTCACTCACATAAAACCATGAGAAGCAGACTCACTCCATCTTAGGACCCCACCATCTACTAGAAAAGAATGAGGACCGTGCATGCTTGGGGACAATACTGTGTCTCTCCCACCCACATTGTCCTGGCTGATACTAAGCCATATGGCCACTCTCAACCATGAGAAGAATGGACAGTATGGAGTCATGGTCCAGGGAAACAAATAAACATTTATCAGGAACTATTTGTACTTTCCAAACGTTTCCTAATCAAGTTAATTCCCTAAACTAAGGCACAGCAGTATACAGTCTACAGACTAACATAGTTTTTTTTTTTTTCCTTTTTGCTTTTGAGCCAGGGTCTTGCTATGTAGCTCAGGCTATCCCCCAGCTCTTGATTGCCCTATCTCAGCCTCCCAAGTGCTAGGATTACCGGCTATCCCACCATGCCCAGATCTCCATTTTGTAATGGTTGGGAGGATTAAAAAAAAAAAGTACTATTTATTTTGTGACACATAAAAAAACTTACAGGAAAGTCATTATTATTAAGATACATATTATTACGTATCAGCAGGAGAGGTAATAGTTGCTCGCTCCCCCCCACACACACATCCCTGTCTCTTCCCTCTGTAACAACAATTTTGTACATCATTCTTTCACAGAGCTCTGGGATGAAGCCCTCCAAAATTCTACACTCAGCTGCTGAGGAACAGATTCCCAGCAATGGAGACCACATAACGAGAAAGCCAAAAACATCCACTCTCGGGCCCTTGACAGGGGAAGGCATGCAAACCCCTTGTAAACCAGTAAGAGTTTATTCAAGTTGAGCAGCAGGTCCTTCTAGCCAGTGCCTGATTGGTGGTCGCACCCTCTGACGGCAAAACTGATACCCTGAGGGAATGCTGGGAGATCTGGACAAGAGGACATCAGCCCTTCACCAATGTGTAGAGCTGGATTCCGGAGAACTGGTCAGCAAAGCCAACATTTTTTTGTAAGCAGCATCTCCAAACACTAACTCACATGGCAGTGTTAATTGTCATTTTTACATGATCCAGAGAAGACATTGTTTTCTGAATTCCTCAAATAAGAAAGGATTCCTTCTACAGACGCTCAGGCATTACATGGCCAGAGCTTGTTTTTAATGAATAATTAATTCATCTTAGTGGTACAGAAAAGGTCCTGTTTTCTGGGCTTTTTGAACACCTTAATTCTAATGGTGAAAAGGTGAAGGAAGGCTACGAAGGATATTTCAAAACCGAATATCAAGGAGTTTACTTACAGACTCCTGGTGATTGTGTTATCATAACTTTGTTTCTTCATAGTCCAAGTATCAGATTGAGAGCAAAAGTAACCCAGATGCCTCCAATATTGACTGATAGCATTTCTTTCAATTGAAGTCTGAAAGATAAATAGGCTCACCGTGAGCAAGTTCGGCTAGAACATAGCTATTCCCTGACATAAGGCAGAAACCTCAACACAATTTCCTTTAAATCACTAGCGCTGTCTTCATTCAATGCCAACAAAACTCTCTGCCCTGGGGAGCCAGGCTACCAGAGACCAGGATGCCCCATTCTTGGGGACGACCGTTGTTCCAGGGTCCCCACCATGCTCTTTGTTTTATATAAGAGGAAACTGAGTATAGGCTGGGTAAGGCATTCAGCCACACCACACAGCTGGACCACAGGACCGGTGAAAGGACTTTATCCTGCCAGTTTCCTGTCCTGTGTTCTTCTCTACACCACAGTTGATCCGACATACTGACTCTCTGGAACCCTTGCTGACTCCCGCTCAGTTATGTCTCCGTCTTCCAAGGTAGATAAATTCGAGTCCAATGCCACTTATTTTCTTTCCTCACTGGACTGTCTTTTCAATGAGACCTATAAAACAGAGATCCTGCCGGGCGGTGGTGGCGCATGCCTTTAATCCCAGCACTTGGGAGGCAGAGGCAGGAGGATCTCTGTGAGTTCAAGGCCAGCCTGGTCTACAGAGTGAGTTCCAGGAAAGGCGCAAAGCTACGCAGAGAAAGAGAAACTCTGGGGGGGGGGGGAGGAGAAGAAAAAAAAAAACAAAAAACAGAGACCCTGTCTGCTCTGCGGGACCCCAAACATCCCACTATGCCTTTTTTCAAGAGCTGAGTTTCCCTCAACTCTTGGCCAAAGGCTCAAGGGTCTTCCACATTTCCCCATCTCTTCCCACCTCACTGGTTATCCAGGGAGCATGCTCACCCCACCCCCACCCCTGCCTCTTCCCTCTGTAGCAACAACTTGCACAACATTCTTTCATAGGAGGGCCCTAAGACCAAAACTCCAAAACCCTCCAGTCTGCTGCTGGAGAACAGACTCCCAGGCAGTTACACTATACTAAGCCACTGTGCTCACAGCCAGAGTGTTTTGGTAGATTTATTTCTGCTAAAACAATGATTTTTAAGGTAACTAAAGCCATGATGAAATTTTATTGATTTTTTTTTTTTAATTCTAAGACATCCCAATGAGGGCCACACTCGCTTCTCTTTCTTGGCAAGTTATTAGGAGGAAAATTCTAATCAACGAAACTTAATTATTATTTGGTGTTACTTGACAAAAGTAAATAGTAATCTCCAATTTCCCTCTGCTTTTGGATAGGACCAGATCTCAATTAATGGCATTGATTTATTTCAAACAAAAATAACGATCTCTCTTTATTCTCCAGCTCCCAATTGCAAATCCCACAATCTCTAATTAACAATGATTTATTCTACACAACCATTCTTTTTCTCATCAATTCCCAATATGCATCCTCATGCCTCAGTGTGGCTTCCAATCCTGACCAGAAATACCATACTTCTGAAATTCAGCAAAGTATATGTCATTCAAAGGGGGCTAACATCAGATGGAGAGATAGCTCAGCAGTTAAGAGCACTGATGCTCTTCCAGAAGACCCAGGTTCAATTCCCATCCCCAGCTCACCATGGGTGGTGCCATATCTGGACAGCTGGTCTTGGATAGCATACAAAAGCAGGCTGAGCAAGCCATGGGGAGCAAGCCAGTAAGCAGCACTCCTCGATGGCCTCTGCCTCAGTTCCTGCCTCCAGGTCCCTGCTCTGTTTGAGTTCCTGCCCTGATTTCCCTCACTGATAGACTACAACCTGTGAGATGAAACAGATCCTTCCCTCCCCAAGTTCCTTCGATCATAATGTTTTATTCCAGCAAGAGAAACCCTAAGATGAGTGCTAAGTGTAATTTTCATTCAAGAGTTTTGACCATGGTGGGCATCTCCAGTTCCTGATTTGCCTGTCTAGATCTACCTAGCAGTAAGGCACAGAACTATGGCGGAACCACCACAAAAGCAGGAGAAACTGAATGGGAAGCATCTGTATCTAAGAGATTGGAAGAGAAGACCAGCTGGCCATTTGGGACTGTACGCAAACCACCATGGATCCCGCTCATTTCTCACTTTCACAGACATTCTTGTTGGAATTAGAGTCCCATGTGAGCCCAGAAGGGACTGTGGGACTCCTACAGTTCTGCCCCCTTCTCTTGGAGAAGACCACAGGCACTGTGGCTAGAGGCCACACTCTGGGGGGCAGCAGGGGGGCGGGACACAAGGCTGCAAACCTTGTCCCCATCAACTTCTCTTCTGTGAAATGGATGGAGCAGACCTACCACCTTCTCTATCCAAGTGTGCTCGTGTATAAAATAGGATAACAATGGCACAATCCACTTTGTGAGGCTCAAATGAAATAATACACACACACACACACACACACACACACACACACACACACACACATATATATATAAAAACACAAGGGAAACACCTAGAAAGAACTTGTTGCTTAGCAAACTTTAGTGAACATGTTTCCTTGTAAATTAGGAGCTGGAGGCCAGAAAAGTTATGTCACTTGCCCAGTGTAGCAACTCAAGAGGCTCTAGAGTTCCAAGCCTTCCCATTCCACACCCAGCACTCTCCACAGTGCGTTCTCTGACTCATGTCTGTGCAGATCTAGAAAATATACCTATGAATAACCCTTAGCGCCATGCTGCAGCTGAAGCACACGAAAAAACCATTTAGCAGGAGTAACCAAAGTTTACCTGGCACTGTGTGCCCTTTAACCAACAACTCTGCCCCTTCATAGCATACACACTTGTACACACACCCACACACACGCACACATGTGTGCACGAATGCACGCACGTGCACAATGCATGTTCCAGTTGAAGGCACTACTGTATCCTTGCCCGCACCTTCACAACCATTTGTGGTGGTGGTGATGGTGTTCCTAGAGATGTTCCTCTCGCTGCATGTTGAAAAGAGTGATGAGTTCCATCCTCACTTACAAAACAGTGCCAGGCTAATCGCAGAAATCAGTCTCCCTCCCAGGCACCATGTTACCAAACTACACAAAGATACAACCAGATATCAACTTCCTCCAGGAATGTGAGCATTCAGAATCCCATTTCTTCCTTTTATAGGAACAAATCTGATAAAGAAGTCCATTTTTCATGCCACTAAAGACCAAATGAGGCCAAACAAGTAGTCTAGAATCAATCTGAGACAGAAAGTAATTCCTTTATCATCAATCAGAGTAGCATGCCCTTATTTAATAATAGTTCTTTAAGTGTGGAGATGTCTCACACGGTGAAGAAATTCAAATCAACTAAACTTTTTAACTTCAGGATGGAAGGAGAAAGGACCATAAGCTGACCTCACCTTGATGACTTAAAGGGGAGTATTTAAAAGTTTTTCTTAAGTAGTCCCGATGGTAGGTGAACCACAGTACTCATACACATCTCTTGTAATGTGTAAGGTGTGAAGAAGATAAAAATATCCAATAAGGAAGGGATAGAGTAGGTTATGCATATTTCCATGTGAGAATACTATACAACCATCAACATTATTGGGTATAAATCTGTTGTCATGTAAAGTTGCTTATAAGGAAAATCAGTTATTATTTTCAATAGTAACTTTTATCAATAAAAATAAAATCAATAGAAATCTATGGTAAAAAGTACTATTTCACATCTTTTTACCATACATCAAAAAAAGGTTGGAAGGACATACATAAAAATAATAACATCTATTTTTAGGTAGTAGAATTACTGAGTGGGTTGTTTATAACTTCTAAATGTTTGCATTCATATGTTTTACATAACAAAGTACACAGTACATCAGAAAGAGTCTCATCCAAAAAAAGATCATTACAGTGATCTCTTAGGAGGTGGAAGCAGGCCAGTCTCTACGATCTTGAAGCCAGCCTGGTCTACATAGTAAGTTCCAAGCCAGCCAGGGCTACATAGTGAGATTCTGTTCCAAAGAGAGAGGGGAGAGAAGGAGAGAAGGAGAGAAACAGTTTCCAGGCTGGGGATTTGACTCGGTGCACAAAGTGCCACTTGCCACATAGCACAAGGACCTGAGTTCAGATCTAGCACCCACATAAAAGCTAGGCATGGTGGCAGGTGTCTGAAATTCCAGCCCTGGGGACTAGACGACAAAGATGAGCAGATCCCAGGGAATCACTGAGGAACCAGCCTACCCAAAATGGCAAATTCCAAGTTTGCTGAGTGATCTTGTCTCAAAAACTAAAATGGAGAGAGACTGAGGAAGACAAAGGAATGCCATGCTCTTACGTCCATGGGTGAGCACACCTGCACACACACACACACACACACACACACACACACACCACCATACACAGAAAGGAAAGGAAGGAGGAGGAAGGGGATCTCAACTGCATGGTGCTTAGCTCTGTAGCAATATACTCAACACCTGGGTGATCTAGCTGAGTAAGGAATTGCTTTCTTTCTTCCATCACTGGCTAAATCAAGTTACCAAGGAAAATTAGAGGCAAAAAGAATCCTAACACAAAGGCTATGATCTCAGCTTCAGTTACTAAGGCTCATTGACTCATATATTCAATAAATACTCAGCATGCAGCTAGAATCTCAAAAGCACAAGGACATGTGCACAGGTCTGTCTTTCAGAGACTATAGTTACTATGACAACAGGAACCCACTTCCAAAGGCTGTGCTACAACAAACATGTGCGGAGGACATGTTCCCTTTCGTTCCGAGAAGCAGGGAAGTATCATTGAACAATGAAAAAAAGCACCATGAGACTCAGTGTTGGGAAGGTGAACTCTTGAAAATAGATCTCTGCCTTTTACCCTGCACAGAAACCAGCTCCAGGCGTGAGAGATGGCGCAACAGTTAAAAGCACTTGCTGTTCTTCCAGAGGACCTGAGTTCAATTCTGGGCACACATATGGTGGCTCACAAAAAATAATTCCAAATGGATCCTCAGCCACCAGGCACTCATGTGGTACACAGACATACATGAAGGCAAAACACTCATACACACAAAATAAATAAATCTTAGGAAAAATTAATAGGGCTAGAGAGACGGCTCAGCAGTTAAGAGCACTGACTGCTCTTCTAAAGGACCTGGGTTCGATTCTCAGCACCCACATGGCAGCTCACAACTGTCTGCAATTCCAGTTCCAGGGGATCTGACACCCTCACACAGACACACATGCAGGCAAAACACCAATGTATGTAAAATAAAAACAGAGAAATAATTTTAAAAAAGAAAAAGAGGTAAGTAATGTCATCTCCCCTCTTCCTTAAATGCCTGGCATGAAAGCATTCCCAGGAGCTCTGTACTGAGAGATGGATATGAATAATTGGCTGGATATTCAAGGGAGAAACTAGCAAAGCTGAGGACCTGATCAATGAGTTAGACGATTCCATTTCCAGAAGAGATAGCCAGGGGTAAGTTAGTTACTCTGCTCTCTTGGAAGAGAGCTGATGCAAATACTGTTACAGTCTCCATTTTTATTTTTGTATTTGGTTTTTTGAGACAAAGGCCCATGGAACCCAGTCTGGCTTCATGCTCACTACTAAGTAGCAAGAGTCTGGCCTTGGATTGAGGTTGCCCCTCCCCCAGCTCACAAGTGTCCCAATCACAGGCATGAGCTACCGCAAGGTCAGGGTTATATTTTTATATAGAACTATCCAAAAATGTCTGGCTTATAAATTCAGAGTAGGGAAATGGACCATTAAATACTGCACTGGATAACAACAATAAAAGCAAACAAAAGCACAACTAAAATAAATGTTCCTGAATGCTTTTGCAGATGAGCAAGGTCTTCAGCTGTAGTGAGGAAGGCTTACATACAAACCTCTGTGAACTTGGGAACTGGCAGCTTCAGCCACTTCCAAAGCCAAGATCCACAGCTTTATGACAACCTCAGAATCTGTGCACAACTCAACGGAAAATCCAACATTCTGACTTGTCACAAGAAGTCAGTAGGTACCAGGGGAATATAAAACTCATTGTGGAAGTATAGGACCTGGATTTCTGGAAAACCCCAGGCTGATTTCTTCATTCATATTTGCAAAGCTTTCTAATTTTTTTAATTAGCTAGTTATTTAATAATTCAGAATGTCCTAAATAAAATCTGATATTAAGTCTAATATAATTCTTTTGGTTCCAAAATGCATTCAGCACATACTGCAGTGTGTACAACCGAAGAAATGTTGACCCAGCTCTTGGCTCTTCTTATATAACAACTGTTACATTATTCCATTCTTGGGCCATTATTTTAATTTTCAGTATATAACTGTTATAGTAACTTATATGTCACCAAATAGCCTTTAGTATCTCTGCCTTTCAAAAAAAGAGTGGATGGGTGCCCCAAAGCTATTGATTTAGTACCAATTTTAAATAAGCCCAGAAGCCCTCTCCTTCTGCACATTGAGTGGGACAAGGTCAGACTGGGCAGCTTGCAAATGCAAAGGCTTAATTGAACTAACTCTTTCTTGATAATAATGTATATTTAAGATAGCCACTAAAAATTGTCAATGCTAATTTAAGAGCTCAATTCCATTAAATGCTCTGAACTTTTCCCTACTTGCTAATCTCATCTATTACAGTTGCTGTTTTGGTGGGAAAACCGAAGCTATAACTTAATATCAAGTTACAACAATTCTAGCCAAGCCTGAAATACACTTTCCTGTATGTGAAATAAAACCTCAAAAGATCTTAAATCGAGTCAACAATTCTAGCCATAAAACTCCTTGTTGCCAAAAACACAGACAGATCCTATGAGCTTTTGGCAATTGGCATTATGGTAAGATAAGTACAGAGTGTGGGGTGTTCTTTTCTTGGTTTGGTTTGTTTTGTTTTTTAATGTATCTTAAAATACACACTTTCTTGTGTTTAACGTAAAATTTCCACTTTTGTAATTATTAATCAAAGACCAACCAACCTTTATGCAACCAAAAAGTTCAGGTTCGGAATTTATTATCAAGCATAATGTAAGTGAAGAACTCGCTCCACTCAGATCAGTAAAAATGTCAAGCTTGTACTTAACATCTAGGTGAGCAAGGTAAACAGTATGACTGGCTAATATAAAAATAACATCTCCATTAATCAGCTAATGAAGAATTTAAGAAGACTCTCAAACCCTCTTCCACAGCCACCACGGCGCATCTGTTTGAAGCTGGGCTCTGGGTCTATTTTTGCGCCGTGATTTAGCACCAGAGTTCTCTGCGTGATAGTTGAGGAAACAGATGCTGGGAATCTCTGGACCAGCAGAGCTCTGACTCACGCGGCGGCTCGGGCTTTGTACTCACATGAGAGGGGGTGGAGCGAACGAAAGGCTGACTTCCAGCCAGGCTGCCAGCTTCCTCAGAGTTTCCACTTACGCATTTTGCCTCCCTTACCAACTTCGTTTGAAGTTCCCATGCCAAAATCCTGAACGGCATGTTCCCAGGATGCATTAAATTTGAAAAGAAAAAAAAAATTAGCGGGGATTTTCCAACTGAAATAAAAAGTAAATTAAACACTGAAAAGAGACAGTCTTTTTCCTTTTTTTTTTTTTAATTTTCTTCTCCCCCCGCCCCCACCCCGGGGTTGAGTTGCTCCTCACTGAAGATGGGTTGTCTTGGCTTCTTCAGGAGAAAAACTTAGATATGAAAATGACATTGAAAATGTACCAGGTAAGTGCCAGCCACAGTTCCTACTGGGGAATCATAACCCTTCGCATCGTTTCCTATCCCCGATTATTTATTGTGAAATGATTGAAGCTAATAACATCCACATCTATTTGGAGATTACATTTCAATTGTCAATTAAAAATTAACGTTTATTAAATGTCCACAAGATATAAATCTTTATTCTTTCTTACTGTATCAGAGCTGACAAGAATACAGGGGGTAATAAAATCTATGATGCTTAAATACTTTTTATGCTGGATTTAAAACAGAAACATGGGCCATGTTACAGGCTGAGAATGTGGTTTCTCAAGCAGCAGTTTCTATTAAAGCTAAGCTTTTTACAGAGAAATTAAATTCAATAGCCAGAGTTTTACAGCGCTTTCCTGCAAGCT
>CABHPH010151419.1:0-23645 GCA_902168325.1 Peromyscus nudipes | reverse complement strand
AGCTCAAGGAAAGCCGAAAACGAGCAGAATTCCAGACTCTGCAGAGAGGGGACTCCTCAGCTCTGCTCTGCTGGCCAAGGGCTACTTCAAGTGAGGATGGAGGACACATGCCTGAGTGACTAAGAAACTTGGGCTTCAAGACTCACTCCAAGGTCCTCTACCTAATTTTGTATCCAAATTTGGTATTTTCTTTTTCTTTGGGTTGGGAGTGCAGGGGGTTCACTATGTAGCCCCGGCTGGCCTGGAGTTCACCATGTAGACTAGGATGCCCTCAAGCTCAGAGAGATCTGCCTCCTGAATATTGGGGTTACAGATGTAATCCACCATGCCCAGGTTACCTAAGCTTCAGACTCCTCCAACCACAGGGTACCCAGCAGCCTTCTAGAAGATCTGACCTTCCTCCCTGAAAGATATCTACCCAGGTTTCTGTCATCCTTATCCTCCCTGTTCCCAACACCTCCAGGGGGCTGCTGAATCGGCCATGCTCCAGCAGGTAAGGGCTCTGCTCCCTACCTGAGTGGGGCAGGGTGATCCTAGTAGGCCTGTGAGCCCTCTGAGACTGGGACTTAGAGCTTGGCTAGTAAAGTTCTTGCTGCAGACCCGAGTTTGATCCCCAGAATCCAAGTAAAAAGCCAGACATGTTGGCCCACACTTGTAATCTTACCGCTGAGGAGTTAGAGACAAATGGATCCCTGGGCTCCTGACCAGCCAACCTAGCATAATTAGCAAGCCCCAGGTCCTAGTGAGAGACTCTCTCTAAAAAAAGATGCCAGGGTGGATGGCATCCAAGAAAGAACAACACCCAGGGTTGTCCTCTGGCCTCCATACAGACACAGACACAGACAGACACACACACACACACAGACCACATGTATAGGAATATGTATGCACATATATGCACCATATATGTAGGAACATGCATGTGTGCACACGTGTGCACACAGTCATGTGCACTACATAAACAGGAACATGCATATACACACATGTGCACAACATGTACAGAGATATGCATGCATACACATATACATATGTGTACCACACGTACAGGAACATGCATGCATGTGAACACACACATACTCCATATGCACAGGAACATGCATATACACATGTGTGTACCACATGTACAGGAGCATATATGTATGCACATGCAATAAATACACACTAGTAAGAAGAGAAAAGCTCTTATCTAGGGCAAAATGCAAAGTAATAAATACAGAAAAAAATAAAAGTAGAAAAAAACAGTTTTTTGCAATTATAGAAATATTTGATTCGAGCTAGAATCATTAATGTTCATTATGGTTTGAATTTGAAATGTCCCCCAGAAGGCTTGTGTGTTAAAGAGCTGATTGCAGCTGATGGGGTCGGGGAAGTGACTGGATCATGAGGGCTTTGGCTTCATCAGTGGGTTCATCCACTGCAGGATGTATGATTGGATAATGTCTCTGGGAAGGGAGAGGGGAAGCGAGGCAAAGAGATAGGATTTTGAAGTGCATATCCTGCCCTTCACCACTTCCGTTCTCAATCTCTCTCTGCTTCCTGTCTTCCATGAACTACGTGGCTCCTCTCCATGTCCTTCCGTCACACTGTTCTGCCTCACCACAAGCCAGCGAAGAGTGGGGCAGTGACCCTGGACGGAAACCCTGGAAACAGCGAGTCCTTAAACATTGTTTTTCTCAGCATTGTGTGCACAAGAAGTGACTTACACAGATGTGAAGACTGTTAGGTGATGTTGCGATGGAAAACAATTTTTACATAATCTCAAACTACCTTCCTACAAAGTGCTTATTAATTACTTATAAATCAATAAGGGCAAAATGCTTCCTAGTTAATTGTAGTGAAACTCACATACACCATCTTAATGAAGAATAAAAGTTAATGTGACAGGACTGGAGAGATGGCTCAGCGGCTATGAACACTGCTGCTCTTGCTCCAGAGGACCCAAGTTCAAGTCCTAGAACCCACAGGGTGGCTCACAGCTGGCTGTAACTTCAGTTCTAGGGCTTCTGATGACCTCCTGTTGCTTCCCTGGATACCAGGCACACACATGGTGTACAGACACAGATGCAGATGAAGCACCCATATGTAGATGTAACCAACCGCCTTATTAAATAATAAACACAAAGCCAATGTAAGGATGAAAGCCCAAAGAGGTCAGAGCTAAGAATCTTACCCGCTTTTCTGCCAGCTAGCTTCTCCCACCAAGAGATTTCTCCGAAAGGCGTGTTACTTCCTGTGCGTTTGACTTATATAGAGTCCTTGTTCTTCCTTCTCATTGGTTGTAAACCCAACTACGTGACTGCCTCGTCACTGCCTCTCTGTCTTCTACAGTTGGTATTGAGATTAAGGGCGTGTGTCTCCAATGCTGGCTGTATCCTTGAACACACAGAGATCTACCTAGTTCTGCTTACCAAGTGCTGGGATTAAAGGCGTGGACCACCACCGCCCTGGCTTTCGCTATGGCTTGCTAATAGCTCTGACCCCTAGGCAACTTTATTTATTAACATACAAATAAAATCACATTTCAGTACAAATAGAATACCACTATACCCATACACATAAAATAAAAAGGAAATCAATCTTTTTGAAAAGGCAGTATCAGGCCAGGTGTGGTAGCACATATGCATTTAACCCCAGCACTTGGAAACAGAGGCAGGAGGATCTCTGTGAGTTTGAGGCCAGCCTGGTCTACAGAGTGAGTTCCAGGACAGCCAGGACTGCATAGTGAGACCCTGTCTCAAAATAAACAAACAAATAAGTAAATATAAAAAGTCAACAGCATTAGTTATGGGAGATTGAACACACGCATCCTGACAACCTCAGTGAGGAGGGCATCGCTTCCCTCCCTCTGAAGCACACAGAATCAGAAAAACTCCAACTGAGGGACAAAGAACGAAAGAGTCAGCCTGTAATCTTTACGAGTGTCAAGGTCACGAAAGTGAAGATTGAGAAACTGCCCAGGACTGAAGGCGACTACAGACACTTGACAGCTAAATCAAGACGTGATCAAAGGCGAACCTTGCCATGGAAAGGCCATCATGGTGAAATTGGAAAGGGGTCTATGGATTAGTTGCTTCTAGGAACACGGTGACATCGTGTCTTGACTTCATTCGCTCTCAAATGGTCCCCCTGCCGCCCCTGCCATGTCTGCTTTATGATGGACTCCTAGAGACAAACGCAGCAGAAGGAAGCATTCTTGTCCACCACAGTCATCTAGGAGGATGTTCTAAAGCAGCTGTGCTTGTCATGCCCCCGAGGTCTACCTGTGTTGCTATACTCGGGCTGCCCTAACAGTGCCACAGGCTTAAACGACAGACTTCTTCTTCTCATGGTTCTGGATGCTCGAGTCCAAGATCAAAGGGCCACCTTAGTTTCTGATGACACTTTTCTTCCCGGCCAAACCATGGTTGCTTCTTTATGGGTCCTCACAGGGCCCTAAGTCTGGGTGTGTGCACCCAGGTCTTCTCCTCTTCTCATAAGGACCCTCACTTATGACACCCTTTAACCTCAATTAACTCCATAAACGTCTGTCTCCAAATATAGTTACATCAATATAAGGGCTTCATTATACAAACTGCGAGAGGCCACAACACAGTCATTAGTATGACTCAAATATCCATTGACAGTGGACTTCGTGAACAGTGGTGTTATCTATACAAGGGGGCACTAAATTGCAAGTAGCTGGAATGAACTCAGAGTCTTGCCAGACATGGATTTAGTTTCCCACAGATTCCTGAGCAAAGAATCCAGACCAAATAAAAACCCCAAATACCATACGTTTTCACTGATATGCATATGACCAGAGTTCTTAAGGTTACAGCATGGTCCTTCACAGCCTTACCAGGCCAGTCTTGGCCACTCATTCTCAATACACCAATTAATAAGACCAATAACAGTGAAAAGTAGAGAGAGATTCAGTCAACGTGGCCACACCAGGAAAAGGGGTAACAAATAAAGAGCTGCAGTCACCCCAAAGTCCTGACCTGAGGGTTAGTTTTAAACAGAGGACAAGAGGTATGCATAGCTAAGCAGTCCTGCACAAGGTGTGGTCCCGGCCATGTTGACCCATCATTGTCTCTGCCCCAGTCTTTCCTGAAAGGTGATCTGGGAAGTGGTCAGAACTGCAGAACTGTGCAATCTCTTCCTGGGAGACAGGTTCTTCCCCTGGCTGCCACCAGGCTGCAGTCCCTTCTCTTCCCCAAGCAAGAACTTCCTGGGGAAATTCTAACTCCTCGGGGACCTTTGGTCAATAGTCTCATAGCCAATAAGGTGACTGAGTGCTGTGTGTCGTTGGGTCATCCAGGGGGGCTCCGGGGAGGAAGTAGCCATGAACCACTGCCAGTTTTTACCCATTGCTCACAGTTAAGACACTTTGGGGCACTGCGGGGTCATCCCTACACTATTACTGCCTGCCTCACTCACCGCCTCACCACAGTCATAGACCAGTGAGGCAATGGAGGGTGTCACTCCTGGGGAGGCGGGTTGGAGCTGACACTGAGAAGATGCTTTTGCTACAAAGCACCCACTCCTCACTGGGACCCACAGGTAACTAAAAGCAGGTGAAAGGCTGGTATTCCTGCCCTCAGTCTGTGTCTGTCTCCTTCCCTTTGGCTCAGATCCCTGCTCAACTCTGCAGACACAATAACCATTAGGGATGTCTGCCTGCCCAGCCTATCTTTTCCCTCTTCAAGGCTGAAGGCCCAAAGAGTCATTGTCCTCAACCTACCCTCACCTTGGGTTCCAGGACCAGCAAAGCACCTCAGATCTGACAGTCACCTCTGATGATGAGGCTACACCCTGGAGCAGACCATCTGTGGAAACCAGATTGTTCCCTTCTCCCGTGACAGCCATTCACAACTTCTCAACTTCTTGTGTGACCACCTTGCAGGATCTGAGCTGAGACAATGGTGCGTAAGGAGCACCCTTGAGACTGCTCAATGATGTATGCCTCTTGACCTCTGTCTCAATTCTTCTTCTGTTTAAACCTAAAGTTCATATCTGTTCCCATGAAAAAGAACTCAGGGGACACTGGACCCCTTTCTATTTCTCTTTCCAGTTTATAGTAATTAAATCTTCTTTCTGTGCTTTTCACTATGCTTTGTCTGTGTGTCTGCGTGTGTGTGTGTGTGTGTGTGTGTGTGTGTGTGTGAGAGAGAGAGAGAGAGAGAGAGAGAGAGAGAGAGAGAGAGAGCGCTCCCACGTGACCTGTGGCTGCCACATCCACCCCGCTAGCGCACAGCAGTGCCCCTGCCTGGCACCCCAGCCTCAGATTAGAGTGTAGGAGGATGGTGCATGTACACACGCACAGGAGGCCCAAGGACACCCTTGGGTGTCATTTGTCAAGTATCAGCCACTGCCTTAATCAATTAACTAATTTTAAGAAATGATTTTTTTTTGAGACATAATTTCTTGATAACCTGTGGCTAGGTTAGTTAGGCTGGCTGGCCAGAGAGCCCCAGGAATCCACCTGCCTCCACCTCCACAGTGCTGAGACTACAAATGTAGGTAACCACATCAGGATTTTAAATTTTAATTTAAAATTCTTATTTCAGACAAGCTCTAACTACTTAGCCTGGAACTCGCTGTGTAGACGAGGCTGGCCTCAAGCTCACAGAGTGTGCCACCATACCCGGCCTTAGGCTGTTTCCACAGGAGTTCTGAGAATTGAACTCAGGTTCTGGTGTTTTCAAGGCAGGCACTTCAGCACCTGAGCCGTCTCCCCAGGCCCCTTGTCTCTTGTCTTCTTAGTTGAGAGTCTTGGCCTTTAACAGCTGCGGCAGCATCTTTCCAGCCCGAAGCCTGTGGGTTTTGTTTTATATTTGGCTCAGTGTAGATCCCCCTAATGAGCATTAGTAAGACTGTGTATTCAGCAAATCCCTTGGGAAGTAGCCTTTATTATAGTATCAACCTTCTGAGTGCTTACTAATTTTTTTTTACATTTTTGTTTGACTGGGGGTGGTGCACATGCACCATGGTGTGTGTGTGCGGGTGTGTGTGTGTGTGTGTGTGTGTGTGTGTGTGTACAACCTATGGGAGTAGGTTCTTTACCTCCTCCATGTGAGTTTCAGGGATTGAACTCTAGTCCTCAGGCTTGGACGCAGATGCTTTTCACCTACTGAGCCATCTCACTGGCCCCAGGCATGGTGGCTTTGGAAGACACAGTCAGAGGGGCAAGAACATAGACAACCCAGAAAATGCATCCTCTAGTCACTATCCATATATCTCCTGGCCAGAAGAAAGATGTTTAGTAAACTCCCTCCCAATAAAATGCTGACCGCCAGAGCTAAGGACACCTGAGCAGAAACAGCTGACAGCCTCAGGCATTCCCAGAGAAGACCCTGGCAGGGTCAGGAAGTTTCTCTCCTACAAACATGAAAGCCCATGACTGTGTCCACTTGTTCATGTGTGTGAGAGGTCAAGGGCAGAGCTGGTTGGTGTGTCACTAGAGGAAAGCAGAGGGTGTCACAAAAACAAGTCCACACCAGGCTTGTGAAAAGCATCTGTAGGTCTGGGCCAGCAAGATGGCTTAGTGAGTAAAGGTACTTGCAGCCAAGCTTGACAACCTGAGTTTGATCCCTGGGATTCCCATGATGGCAAGAAGGAATTAACTCTCAAAAATTTGACCTCCACATACATGCTCTGCTGTACACACACACACACACACACACACACACACACACACACACTTAAGTAAAAAGATATAACTTTTTCAGTTTTTAAAATTTAAGTAGTGTCCATAGGGGTTAGGGTATACAGTGGTAGAGTTTATTTAACATGTGTGAGGCCCTATAAAACAGGGCCTGGAGAGATGGTTCAACAGTTGAGAGAATTTGCTCTTTTTTTTTGCTTGTTTGTTTTTGTTTTTTGGAGACAGGGTTTCTCTGTGTAGCTTTGGTTGTTGTGGAATTAACTCTGTAGACCAGGCTGGCCTCGAACTCACAGAGATCCGCCTGCCTCTGCCTCCCGAGTGCTGGGATTAAAGGCGTGCGCCACCACCGCCCGGCAAGAGCACTTGCTCTTGCAGAGAACTTGAGTTCGGTTCTTGGCACCCCCATGACGGCTTACAACTACCCGTATTTCCATACCCAGAGGAATGACACCCTCTTCTGACCTCTGAGGAAGGACCCCAGGCACACGCATGGTGCATAGACAAATATTCAAGCAAAACATTCACACACATAAAGTAAAATAAAATAAATGAATTAAAAAATAACTAGTTAATTAATTCTAAAATATCTATACCAGCCATATTTATTTATTTTGTTTATTTGTTTGTTTTTGTGACAGGGTCTTTCTCTGTAGTTCTGGCTGTCCTGGAGCTTACTATGTAGATCAAGATGACCTCAAGTTCACAGAGATCCTCCTGCCTCTGCCTCCTGTGTGCTGAGATGAATGGTGTGCTATACTACACCCAACTTCAGCCTTATTTAAAATGACCAAACCATGGAGACAACCCTGCTGTCCAACAACAGGAGGCTGGATGAACTGTGGGCAGCCACACAGTACTGTGTGACACTGGGAAGAGGCTGGGCTGGGAATGCCCTTGGCATGACTTGGGTAAGGACCCAGGAAAGTAAGACATGACACCAACCAATGTGAAGTTGGCCTCTGATTCTTGCTGGGGTTGATGGGTAACATGGGTCAGGAGTGGAGTAAGGTGTCTTGGGTCTGGGTGATTGGCTGAGGACAGAGACAGAGACGGGTGCTGGGGCTGTTCGCAGGCCACTTTAAAGGAAAGCAGAGTCCACTGTCTTCGGCAGCGTGGAGCATGGCTAGCGGGGTCTGTTGTAGTTTGCTCTCTGTTGCTGTGATAAAATACTCTGACCAAAGACTGGAGAGATGGCTTGGTGCTTTAAAAGCACTTGCTGATTTTGCAGAGGACCAGGGTTCAGTTCCCAGAAGCTGCAAGGCAGCTTACAACTGTCAGTGACTCCAGTTCTAGGGGACCCGACACCTTCTTCTATCCTCTGCCAGGCTCCAAGCATTCATGTGGTACACTCATATACTTGAAGGCAAAACACTCATACATATCAAATAAAATCTTAAAAAACAAACTCTGACTGAGAGCAATGTAGGGTAGGAGGGGTTTTGTTTTGTTTTTTATCTTACGCTTTCAGGTCATAGTCCATCATAGAGGGAGTCAGGCAGACACCTGGAGGCAGAAACTGAAGCAAAAGTCAGGGAGGAATGCTGCTTAATGGCTTGCCCCGTGGCTCGTGGCCAGACCCACCTACTAGGGGATGGTACCGCCCATGGTGGGCTGGACCCTCCTACATCTATTAGCGATCAAGAAAATGTCCACCAGCCAATCTGATGCGAGCAATTCCTCCACTGAGGAGCTATCTTCCCAGATGTGTTGAGTTGACAGCCAAGTCTAGTCATCCCTTGGGTGATGGACCTTAGGACTCAAGAGAAGCTTGGTACCAGGGTGACATCATCCAAACTAAGCCAGCTGCCAACCTGGAAGACCTGACCCTGTCTCTCATTTGAACTCCTTTCTTTAGGGATCCAAAGACTTGCCTACTCCAGTGGACCTTCCCGAAGTAAAACCAAAGGACAACTCAAACCTTGCTGGGGGTCAGCTGCTCAGCCCAACATCTTCAGAAGGACTTGGTCCCAGAGACGTGGTCTCTGTGAGGGAGGACCAGACTAGGGATGGGCAGGAGAGTCTTCACACTCTACCATGTGGTCCCCACCATGAAGTTTGGCTCTACCATGGGCCCAGAAGCTGTAGAGCTAAGAGACTGTGGACTGAAGGCTCTGACACTGAGGGCCATGATAAACCTTTCCAACTTGAAGTTGATTCTCTAGGGTATTTTGTTACAGCAATGGAAAGCTGTGCAACAACTCTATCAGGGAGATATTATCCCCACTCTACAGGTTGAAGAAACCCAGGCTTGGGCAGGCAGAGGTTCTCTCTCTCTCTCTCTCTCTCTCTCTCTCATTTATTTATGGTGGTGGTAGCTCACAAGTGCCTCTCCATGCAAGTGAAGTCAGAACAACCTGTGGGAGCTGGTTCTTTTTCTTCCAAGTGGGTTCCAGAGATCAAACTCAGGTTCTCTGTCTTGGCGGCAAGTACCTGTACCACTTGAGCCATCTCTCCAGTAGTAAATAAGTCTCTCCACCAAGTCTGAGCTCTTCTTGTGTGCCAGGCAAGGAGAGTGAGCCTCATTGGAGGGGATGGGAGGATTTGGCCCAAGCGCCCACTTGACCGGTCAGACAGTGTTCCCCACCTCACCTCTCCCATGACTCCCCAGCTGTTCAGTCCCAGCCAGAAACTGCAGGACTACACTTGAAGATGTCAACAGAAAGGGAAATTGTGCTCAGATTTGACACACAATTTTCCTGCATTCTGTCTTCTGCTTCCAAGGGAGACCGAATGTGACACCCATGGGCAGCGTTTGTGCCATCAAAGCTCCGATATGGTGAAGTAATATTCCCACCTCTGTCCCAGCCAGGGACACTGAACACATTTGATGCAAAGGGTCAGATTCATTTTGGAAACAATCACCAGCCATCTGCTACAAGCCTTGCACTATGCTAGGGTTGGGGAACACAGAAGTGAGTGAAACCCACCTGGCCCCCCAAGGTGCTCAGAGGCTACAGAGAACGGCAGACAATCTAAGGATTAGGAGGTTACTAATCAGGCTCAGGGTAATCCGGGATTAACTTCTTAGTAGCAGAGTAGCAAGAGGGGCCATAGGCCCCCATGGGTGATTCAGGGAGTTGGGGGCCTTCAAGGGACACACAGTCTCCTGGAATGAAGGTAAGCCCTGACGGTGGGGAGGGGAAATTGTAGACAGAGTAAAGAGGACTGGAGCGCCCTGGACAGTGAAGGTGGAGAGAGGCATGAGCCCCTGCAGGCCCTTCCGGCTTGATCTGTCACCGCAACCTTACCTGTCTTTATTCTACCCTGCTGACATACACCCTTAGTGGTGGCTCCCCACCATGCAGAGTCACCTCACTTCCAGGCCTCTGCTCCTGCAGTCCTCCCTTCCAGCAGAGCTCCTGCTCCATCTCTTCTGTTCCTGGTAAACTGCTGAATGCTCAGCTCTGCCCTCCTCTCCTCGCAGAATCCACACCACCACCGCACATACACACACAGGAGCCCCTGCGACCTATATGATGTAAGAAGAGAACCAATTCCTGCAAGTTGTCCTCTGACATCTACACACACACCATGGGACAGGCGTGCACATGTGTGTGCACATGCGTGTGTGTGCATGTGCGCTCACACAGACACATGGATATACACATGTACACTACACAGACACATAGAAACACACACACACACACACACACACACACACTGTAATTTAAAAAAAAAAAAAGGCTGTGCTCCAACAGCCCCCACAGTCTAAGCTCAGCTACCTGACCCAATACACTGATTTAAAGAGACAAGGTGGGGACCAGAGAGCCGGCTCAGCTATTCACCTGGGTCTCTGTATCCCTGAACCTTCCAGGGTTCCTGAGCTTGCATGTGGTAGCCAGGGCCATGTGTGTGGCCAAAGTGACCAGCTGCACTGGTCCTCTGAGCAAGCATCTTCTAGATCAGTGGCTAAGCCAATTTGCACCTCACCTCCTCCCCTTGGAGACAGAGGATGGATTCTATGGGCTTTGTATAAAGGGATTAAGGCTTTAGCTCGCTCCACAGGGAGAAGTCCTGTGGCAGCCTGATCGTGTTTCCATGTGGTCCTGTGGACTGGAGAAACCCTGACTCACAGGGCAGCATAGGCTTAGGCTAGAAGGGTGAGGTACTGGCAGCCTGTGTGGAGGAGCTGGGTACACAACCATGCTGCACAGGCCTTCTGCCCCAAGCGATGTTTCAAGTGTTAAGGGGCAGGGGGAGGTGGGCAACACCAGGGGAACACCTGAGACCAGATAGGCATGGCAGTGATGTCAAGAAGGCCTGAAGCCCAGGGAGGATCAGCCCACATGCCATTTCACAGACAGGCCCAAGTCCAGAGAGTTCACAACTTGTCAGCAGTCCCACAGCAGAACAGAGTGGCAGATACTGCCCAGGCTCAGGCTCAGGCTCAGTTTTGTTTTGTTTTGTTTTGTTTTTTTGGTTTTTCGAGACAGAGTTTCTCTGTGTAGTTTTGGTGCCTGTCCTGGATCTCACTCTGTAGACCAGGCTGGCTTCAAACTCACAGAGATTCACCTGGCTCTGCCTCCTGAGTGCTGGGATTAAAGGCGTGCACCACCACCACCGCCCGGCCCAGGCTCAGTTCTTGATTGCTGCAGCAGAACCTGATGGTTGGCAGTGCCCTGCTCTGTCCTCTCCATTTACTATCTCTTTCCCCTGCCTCCCAAACCCAGAGGGTCCTGCTGATGGGGGAGTCTGGCATGATCCTTCACATGAATGTACTCATGTGGACAGGGGTGCATAGGGAGATGGAGCAGGTTTCAGCTAGAACCCAGATGGGGATCCCAACAGATCTGGCCATGTGTCATGGGACACAGGATGTCCCCAGGCATCCTTTTTGGTAAGGGTCTTTTGGTCTAGAAGCAGGATGGCTTTCAATAGCCCATCAGGAGAGCAACCTATCATGGATATAAAGAGACAGTCTGGGTCTGTCTGGGGCATGACTGGCTCTTGGCCGACTTCAGGGACTGTGGGCAAGCCCTGTGCTGGGGAGAAGTACAGGAAGAAGAGCAGAGGCCTCAGAGGGGTCTTTAGGTCATAGAGGAACAGGGCTCCACTTAGCTGTGTTCCCAGAGCCTACAAGTGTGTAAGTTTGAGGACAGAAGGACACAAAGCTCTTTGGGCAGAGGACTTTGTAAGGAGGCCAGAGGAGGGAGACACATGCTGTCTGTCCCCAGTGCTCTTCAGTTCCCTGGCACCTGCCAGAAGACAAGCCGGTGCTGAGACCCGATCAGACAGTGCAGAAAGCAGAGAGAGACAAGCCTGGCCACAGTACCACTCTCTGCCCCTGGCCTGCACTTGCCAGGCCAGCCCCCTCTCCCAGGTCCTGGACTCCAAACCCTGTGGCTGCCCACAAGTTCGGACTTTGAGTGGCTGGCCTGGAAAGGGCCCCAGGTCACCTCAGCTACAGAGCGACACACACAGAGGTAAAGGGAGAAGCCAAGGATAAAGGCCCCCGGAGGTGCCTCTGACTGACCCAGCCGCCGAGTCCCTGTGGCAGCCTGCTGTCCTTCGACTGACCATCTTGTGCTATGTTCTAGGGTCAAGCTCTTCACTTGGGAAAGACCTTAGAATAAGAAAGATTAGGCCAGTGAGCTGGCTCAGTAAAGACATGTCACCAAGTCTGATGACCTGAACTAGTGCCCTGGGAATGAGTTGTAGAAGGAGAGGACTCCCCCACAAGTTGTCCTCCTCTATATGTGCATGGGGGTACACACACACACACACACACACACACCACACATTCAAAAATAAAATGTAAAAACAAACAAACAAAAAACATCAAAATTGTTGGCTTTTTGTTGTTTTGTTTTTTGGATAGGATCTTACTATGTTAATCTGGCTGTCCTGGAACTCAATTGCTATATAGGCCAGGCTGGCCTTGAACTAACTGGCCTCTACTTTGGAGTGCTTATTATAATAAACAATTTCTTAAGTAGAAAAAGTAAATAGGAAGACCGTAGGAGACAGCAGCTGCCTGGTATTTGTGAGGGCAGTGAGGGCAGTGAGGACAGGCCTGCGGAAGGGCCCCTGGTGCTGTCCACAGCTCCTGTTCACAGCTCCTGCCCATTGGAGTTTGCTTTGCAGGCAACAGAACATGTTCTCTGGTCTGAGTGGGAAGAGAGAGTTGGGGAGCAGCTGGCTGTCCCTCAGGGCCCAGGGCCAGTCTAGACAGGCTGGGCAAGAATCTGTTCATCACAGCTGCCTTCCCAGGACAGCTCAATGAGGGACCCAGGACCTCAAGGGACACGGCTTTCAATTTACTTCCTGCCTGGCTTCTGTGGACACTGTGTGAACTGGCCTTTCTGGGCCCTGCAACTTAAGGCTGAGAGCCACAGCCCTATTCCTGACCTTGGGGTGGGGGAGCTCAACTCACCAGCTACTGTTTTGGAGTGCATCAGCCTAGAGTGGCCAGATGGCCAGGGGGCCAGCCAGAGCCACCTTCTAGTTTGGACTCTTCATGTCCAATTGCTCAGATAGTGAAACTGAGACAGAGATCGGAGTGACTTGTGCGCCAGGCCTTTCCTAGACAGCAGTAGTGCTAGAACTGGGCCAGGGTACCTGGTCCCCAGCTCAAGGCTGACAGTGAACCTGAAGTCTCTTGTCCCTCTGGGCTTCTCTGAGCTGGGGTGGACTTTGAGAGACCCTGGGCCTCAAGTTTCCCAAGACATCTCTCTGGGCTGAAATAAGGAGAGTGGGCAGAAAGGGGTGCGACCTTTCCATTGTGGCCTGATGGGGCCCGTGCTCCTTTAGTCCCTGAGAACCTGACCCAGAGCTGAAAGAGCCCCAAGACTCCTCCCTAAGTTATCTTGGCTGCACTCAGGTCTGGGGAATCAGATGTGGCTTTGAATTCTACCTCCATTGCTGGCCAGCTGAGCAGCCACTGAAAAGCCATGCCAGTTCTCCATCTCAGCCCTCCATCTGTGAAATGGGCTCATAGCATCCCCGGCCTGACCCACAGTGGGAGCTGTGCCATCCACCTGCCCAAGCTGCAGCTGAGACCAGAATCCTGACATCTCTGGATAAGTTGCAGCAGCCAGGAGGGTCTACTGAGTGCTGTGTGTTCTCTAGGAAACACTGGATGTGGGTGGTCTGGCTGGTGGCCCCAACATTGCAAGACCCACCCGGTCTGGTCTGCAGCTGAGCCACGTGTCTTTATAGGAATGGCCCAGACTTTTATCCATCTACAGGACAAAGGAAATAGCAGGCCCTTACAAGACAGGCTAGTGGGTGGTGGGAAGGGCTGTCATTTATCTTCCCAGCCAGTCTGTTCCATGGCCATAGCCTTTTTTTTTTTTTTTTGTCACTGACAAAGAAATGTGTGTGGAGGGAGGTGGGGAGGGGGTGACTCTGTCGCTGTCCCCAGCATGATTTTTCCCCTTGTCCCCAGTCTGCCTCTTTAAGTCCTTTAACATCTCTTCCTGTTTTTTTTTTTTTTTTTTTTTTTTTTTTAATGCTTTTCCTCAGTTTAGGCCCCCAGGGCCTCCTTGACAAGCAGAAAAGGAAAGGCACTCATGGTCCCCGTCCCAGCATCCCCTGGGCTGTTCCCTGCCAGTGACAGGCTTCAAGGTCAGGCTGGTGCTGGGTGACCTTGAAAGCTTCCAGCAGCCCCTGGCGTACCTCCTCTCTCCAAGCTCACTGAGCTCCATCACATTAAGAAGCTGTTAAAAGTGCATGTCTGGTTGGCTGCCTCCGTGGCCGACGATCGATGGATGGCGGATCCGGAGGGCTAGTTCAGTTCAGGGACAAGCCTCTGCTGTAGGAGTGGATCTACCCTGAGGATCCAGGCCCAGGGGACCACCTGGCAGCTTCTCGCCCATATATTTCTAGAACAAGCATGGCCATGGGGGAAGACAAAATGGGCCGGGTAGAGCTAGCCATGCATTGCACAGTGTGTCTCTGAAAGGCACCTCCTGTGTTGTGTATGCGCAGCAAGGGTCACACTGAGCCTGGACTCGGCGTGAATCCAAGTGCATCAGGTGCGTGAACTCACTTAAGGTCTTCCCAGCAGTTGTACAAAACAGGGTTACCACCGATCTTGTGTTGCAGCCGGGGAAACAGGGCACAGAGAGGTTCAATAACTTATCCCAGGCCACACAGCCGGTGAAGGAGCAATAGAACCCAGGAAAGTAGCTGGGACTGGCTGGGGCTGCTCTATGGGAGTTGACAAAGATAACTTCTTCATAGTGATGGAGAGAGAGAGAGAGAGAGAGAGAGAGAGAGAGAGAGAGAGAGAGAGTCAATTGTCTTTATGATAAATAAAGAACTAAGGGTCAGAAAGGTTATGGCAGGACTCTAGGGCACACAGTAAATGGGCGAGGAGGTCAGGGGCAGTAGGAAGACAGCCCAACAGTGCCACCAGAAGTAGGAAGAGTGTCCCTCTTAGGTACCGCCTACTCATACACCACATACTTGACTATGCCAGGGAAAAGAATTCCAAGATGAGTCGAAGTAAAGCAAAGTCAGTCGTTTATAAGGATAAGATACAGTATGTGTTAGGCTTTGGATGGGGACAGGTGGTCCAAGAAGACACTCAGCAGGATTTATTAGGAGAATTATTAACACAATGGACAGACAGGGCAAAGGCAAGGTGGGAACTAGAGACAGACAGCATGGTAGGGCCTCTGAAGAGAGTCAGAGCCCACATGGCAGAGGGAGCCTCTTATGCCTTTTGAGGGGGGTTCCCAGTAAAAACCTGGAGTCAGACCCTGGAATTCGCAGAGAGGGGGAACAGGATTTGGTACCCCTTGGATGTACATTCACTTTCAGGGTGAGACGTTGTTGCAGCAATAAGTGGGCTAACTCAGAGACCCACACACGGTGTCCCAGCAGAGTGATGTCAGGAGCTGTGTGGAAGCCTGAGCAGAGGCTGGGATCTAACATGACATTCACAGACCACAGGTTTTAGATTGAGATTTAAGCATGGGGGAGGGGCTTCTGAAGAGAGACATACTTAGGTGTTTCTATATTGGCTATAATATATATAATATATAATATACAACATATAACATATATAATATATTATATATAATGTTTTGTGTATAATGTTATATAATATATGTGATATATAACATATTATATTATATATTATATATAATGTATATATTATATGTAATGTGTATATAATATATATAACATATTATATATATATATGATTCTGTGGGGGTTTTTTCCTTTTTCTTTTGACAGGGTCTCCTGTATCCCAGGCTGACTTCAAACTTTCTATGTAACCAGGAATGACTCTGAACTCCTGTCTTTCCTTCATCTACCTCCAGAGTGCTGGGATTATAGGCCTGGGCCACCACACCTGTCTATGAGCTGCTGAGATCAGTCTTGGCTTGACCTTCCCCTCCTCACAAAAACCTGCCCCAACCTCTGCACTTCAAACTGCTTCCTCTTGACATGCCACCCTCAGTTCCTAGTCCGTTATGTCTCACAGAGACGTCACTCTCTGGCTGTAAAACAAGCTCCCTTGCACTGTTTCTCTCTTCTTCACTGAAGTCTAACTCTAGGAGGCCTGGGACCTCACGGCCTTGCTCAACATGGACTCACCCGGCATGGAATGTGTGATGCCTAAGGTAGGTGCTGGATGAGGATCTAGGCAGCAAACAGAGGAGACCAGCCGCTGGAGTCTCAAAGTAGAATAAGCTAGCCATTTCTTGAGGGCCAGAAAACAAAGTGTAGGAAGACATAGGCTAGAGCCTCACCTCTTCCTTGTCCTTGTGGGGAGGCTGAAAGCAGGTCACAGGCTGTCACAGGCTTAGCTGAACCTATGCCCTGTCTTCTTCGACGACTACAGTGTTAGCAGATATGGTTTCTGTAGCCAGGATGGGTACACCTGCCTTATCCAGCCCTCCATAGCTCCCTCTCCACAGGTGGGGCCTGTGTGAACAAGCTAGCATGTGGCACTGTGCTTAGGACATGGTCTCCTTCACTCAACTTCCAGCTTTGGACTGTCCTTGGCCAGCTCTCATGGAGGAGGAAGGGACCACTCAAGCAGAGGTCCATAGAGATAGATAGCAGGGACCTTGGAGGCCCAGAAAGGGAAAGGAGACTCTGACAGTGTAAGGACTCCTTTACACCCAGTACCTACTGTGAATTGGACATGTTTCTTGAAGGTTCTGTCACAAAGCTCTCTGTGTGCCCTGTCCCAAGTCTGCTCTCTGGAGTACCAGAGATTTGGGGTACACGTGCACATTCATTCATCTTCCCCCCATGGACTGGGGTGCATATAGGGAAAGCAATGGTCTGCCACTTGCAGTGAAGAAGCAGAGACACAGAGAAGTGTCAGTCACTTTAGTCATTGTGACAAAATCCCTGAGCGGATCAGCATGAAGAAGGAAGGGCTAGTTTTGTGTCATGATTTCAATCCGTGGTCAGCTGGTGCAGTCGCTTGTAGATGTGGCATCACGGCAGGAGGATGTCATGAAGAAAAGCTGCTTGTCTCATGGTAGGGACCAGGGTGTGCAGAAAAGACTAGGGACAGTATGTACATCCCTCTAGGTCACAACCCCAGTGACCCAACTCACTTCCTCCATGAGACCCCACCTCCTAGTTCCCACCACCTTCCAGTATTTCCGTTGAGCTCTGAAGCAGTCAACAGAATAATATATTGATTAGGACAGAGTTCTCATGATGCACAGACTTCCCAGGAGCCTCAGCTCTCAACATTGCATGGGAACCAAGCCAGTGAGGTTTGGGGGGACACTTCATAGCACGTCATCACAGCAGGAAGTAAAAGCCAGGATTTGATCACCTTCTGATAGCGCCCAGGGTCTACACATCCTTCCCAATGGGAAGAAAATCTCTGTTTAATTAGAGGTTGCTCTCTCAGATGTAATAACAGGTAAACCCAGACCCATGAGGCGGGACAGTGAGCACAGGACATATCCAGGAACATGAGTCTTGGTGACAGTAGGTGTGGGAGCTAAAGTTTTTAGAACACTTTCTAGGAGCCACACCAAGCCCAATGTTTGGTGGGGTTCATCTCCAGCATTTGGGAGTGTC
This sequence comes from Peromyscus nudipes, assembly GCA_902168325.1. Taxonomy (NCBI): domain Eukaryota; kingdom Metazoa; phylum Chordata; class Mammalia; order Rodentia; family Cricetidae; genus Peromyscus; species Peromyscus nudipes. The sequence goes on along the minus strand of CABHPH010151419.1, from coordinate 5,995 downwards.
AGCAGTGGTGTGTACACCCACAATTTTGACTAATTGTTGGGATTTAGCAGTATGAACCCATTTTGAAAGAGGAGGCTTCAAGCTGAGAGGCGAGGCTGTGTTCTGGCTGAGCCTCTGGCCCTGGTCACTGGAGATTGTCTAACCTGAGTAAGTGCCACTGAGCCACAACTAAAGTTGGCCACAGTAAGCTGAGCATGCAGATTGTAGACCCCACTCCTAAACCGTTCTAGAATCATTTTCCTAGTGCCCCTTCTGAACTTCATTTTCCCTACCCTTTTATCAAATCATCTCTAATGTCTCTGGGCCAAATGATCTTTTGTGATCCAGGTGCCTGAAACTGAGTGAAAGCCTGTGGTCTCTGGGGGTGCAAAGAAAGAGCTGGAGAAAGAAAGAGGTGCTGGAAGGAAGCCCTTGGCCAGAGTCAAAGACAGAGAACACCCAGAATGGAGAACAACCTTCCCAAGTGGATGCTTATGCTGGAGGGGGTGGGGTGGGGCAACCCGGGAGATGCAGCAGCCTCCCCCACAGCCCACTAAACACACTGAACTGCCACATGCCCCACACGAGGCTAGCAAATTAATCAGATGAATGACGACATCAGCAAAAGCATTGGAGGTTGGTGAAGAGAGACCACCAATCCAACCACATCACTGCACTTTTGGTCCTCAGTTTCCCCTTTGAGAACAGAGGGAGCTGGCCCTTCAGCCTGGTGAGGAGTTTCATTCCTGGATGTCGTCCTGGCAGGGAAGATGAAGGTAGATCTTTCCTTCCTTCCCCAGAGTCCGGATTGGTGTCGCCAACTCCCTCCTTCCCTCTCTCCTCCCCCACCTCAGTCCAAAGTTATTAGTTTAGGTTCATTTAGGATGAGCTTAGCAACCTCACACCCCTGGAACCTGGAAGCTTAGAGCGCAAGCAGTCTGGCAAATGGAAATTCAATTGCTTTAATATACAGACTATTTTGCTGCAGCCGAACTCGAGCCTCTTATTAAGAATCTGATGGAATTTCTAAACAGGGAGAGAGGCCCTGAGGAGGGGGCATCGCCCAGCGCACACCAACATTGCTCTTGACATATTTATGGCTCCAATAAAATCTCCCATCTGGTATATTTTAAAATAAAATTGAAAATTTATCACTTTCCTGGAGTCGGTTTGTCGTTCTCCTCAGGAGGAGATAGCCAGCTCGAGATTACAGGCGGGCGGCTGCGGGCAGGCGGTGAGAGGTTAGGCTGGGCTTGGATTTAAATTTCAATACTTTCCCTATTACAGCTGTCTGCACTGGGAAAATTACTAGGGAGAAGCTGGCCAGCTCCTTCTGTTCCGCAAAGCATCCACTTGACTGTCTGCTGGGTCTGCAGGAGGGGTTTGTTCTTTCGCGCTGCTCTGCAAGGTCTGGAGGGACTGAGCCCTCCGGCCTGAAACTCAACCTTGTTCATACAAGCACTCCAAGAGCCCAGAAGAAGTCCAGAAATCGGATCTCCTTGTTAGAGTTCAGAGAGCAAGGTCAGAGCTTAGACTGGTCTGGGAGAGGAAGTCAAAGTTCATTCTAAAACTCAGATCAAATCAGGTGCAGTGATGCATGCCAACTCAGCATTGGAAAGTGGAGGCAGGAAGATCGGTTCAAAATCATCGTCAATCAGAGCTACACAAGACCCTATCTCAAAAATAAATGCATGAATGAATGACTAACTACATAAATATGTCTGACCTGGGCATGGTGGCTCATGCCTTTAATTCCAGAGTTGAGGAAGCAGATCTCTGTAAGTTTGAGGCCAGTCTGGCCTACATACTGAGTTCCATGATGTAAGTTACATGGAGAGAACTTGTCTCAAAACCAACCAAACAAACAAAAATAGGTCTGGAAAGATTACTCGGTGATTAAGAGAACCGTTTGCTACTCTTCAGAGGACCCGACCCGCGTTCTGTTGCCAGCACTTGCATTAGGTGTCTTACAATCATCTGTAACTACAGGTCTGGGGAACCTGACACCCTTTCTGGCCTCCAAGGGTACCCATATACACACAGAGACACTTAAAAATAAATAGATAAGTAAAATAAATGAATCTTTTTTTAAAGAAGAAAAAAGGGGAAAGATAAAATCGAGATCTAATGTGTAGCTCATGTCAGGATCATGGCTCCGTTTGTAAGCAATGCCAGGTCTCAGGTACAGCCTGGGGTCAAGTTCAGCTCAGGAACAAATCAAGCCTCATGTTTTGTCATTGTAGAAGTCAATCCATATTTCTGAACCCGTTTCTCCTCCAGTTGAAATGTGTTACCTGACTACTGCAGGAGGCCATGCAGACGAATTTGACCCTCACCATAGCCACCATATATAAATAGTATTTTATATATAAATAGTATTATACACACACACACACACATATGTATATATTTTAGTTGGGTTCCTATATATCCCAGGCTAGCCTCCAACTCACTAAATAGCCAAAAATAACCTTGAATTCCTGTACCATCTGCCTCTACCTTCCAAGTGGTGGGAATGTAGGCATCTCACAACAAAAATACTACAGGAGTTAGGGAGCCTGTCTAACCTTGGGCCCAGATTACTCCCAATTCCAACCGGTTCCCAGGTTCCAGCAGAATAAGGAAGTAATGGCAGACTGCACTTTCCAGTGTTAGAATCCAGACCAGAGGCAACTTGCCCTACAATGGTTTCTTTTTCCTCTCTCACAGCAGATTCTGTATACGGGGCCTAGCTACCAGAGCCTGTCAACAGTCACACCCCAGACCCATGGATTCACATTAACTAAGTGGGCCACTTCTCCTCACATGCCACCCCCACCCTCAAGGTCACACAGTCTTTCCATCCGCCAGGCAGCCCAGCCTGACTACAGCCTGCACTATGGACTGCTCATCAACCACATGGGATAGAAGCCCCGTTCCTCTGAAACCTATGAGAAGGGACTTCCTGTCTGCCATGTGGGCCTGAACTCTCCTCAGAGGCCCCCCATCCAGATGTTTGTTTGTTGTGTTGCTATCTCACCCAAAAGACAATCTCCCTCAGTGTCCTCCTTGAATGCCAAGTCTGAAACCTTTCATCCAGGCCTTTTGTTATTTTTTCACTTTGCTATCTGTCTTAGTCAGTGCTCTCCTGCTGTGAAGAGACACCATGACCATGGCAACTCTTATAAAAGAAAGCACTTCAATGGGACTGGCTTACAGTCTCAGAGGTTTAGTCCATTATCAGCATGGCGGGAAGCATGGTGGCAGGCAGGCAGACATGCTGGAGAAGTAGTTGAAAGTTTTACATCCAGATCTGCAGGCAGCAGGAAGAGTGTCACTGAGCCTGGCTTGGGCTCTTGAAACCTCAAAGCCCACCCCCAGTAATGTACTTCCTCCAACAAGGCCACACCTCTTAATCCTTTCAAAAAGTGCCATTCCCTGGTGGCCAAGCATTCAAATCTGTGAGCCCTTCTTATTCAAAACACCACACTATCAGAACCCTAATTTTATTCTAAGGGCAACTGACCCAGCTAAAAGACTACACTTCCTAGCTTCCTTTGAACCAGGCAAGGCCAAGGAGAAATTGGCAAAGGAATTGATTGGATAGGGCTCCTGGGGAGAATTTTGCACTTAGGGAGACAGATGAAGTGTTAATATTCTGATGCTGCCCTTTGGTGCCACCCTATGCCCTGACATAAAAGCCTATTCTTAAGCGAAAACTCTGCCCATTTTCTTTCTCTTCCGCTTTCCTCCCATGAGGTGCGCACCTCTGGAACCCCTCACCCCCTTCTCTGTCTATCTCTCTCTTCCCCCCTCTCTCTTCCCCCCACCAAATAAAACTCTTCACTGAGCGCTGTCTGTGTGGCATCTGTCTTTCACCCACCGTGGGGCACCTTGGCTCTACCCACCAGGACTACCCACCAACATGTATAAATCATAACATGAAGAACATGGGGTCTTTCCATTTTCCAGCTTCTTGTTGATTCCCTAGAAGGAAGACAGGTTGGGGCCCAGCAGCCATTTTGGAAAATGAAGCAACACTGAAAATAACCATATGTAAAGAATAATGCCACTGGAAATTTCAGGGGACCCTTACTTTGGGGTACATGTTACCCAGGTTCTCTCTTTGGAGTCTAAGTCTCATTAATAAAGGAATTTAAGAATAGACTCAAAAGGAAGCTCAAAGACAATTTTACTAGAGTTTAAAAGAAAAGCCTACTGCCAGGCATAGTGATGCATGCCTTTAATTCCAGCACTCCAGACAGAGGCAGGAGGATCTCTGTGAGTTCAAGGACAGCTTGGTCTACATAGAGAGCTCCAGGACAGCTAGGACTACATAGAAAGACCTTGTCTCAAAAAACCAAAACCAAAAGCCAAAACAAACAAATAAACCCAGGCAGGAAAACTGTAAATCTCAAAACTGCCCAGAGGAGGAAGATGGAAGAGAAGAGAGAAAGTCATGTCATCTCTAAATGTGTGTGTGTGTCTGTAAGTGGAAACTTCATAGAACAAAGAGTGATAAACCCCAAAGTATCAGAGAAAATCTACTTAAGCTCTTGCCAGCATCTGAAAGAAAGAGGCAGAAAAAAAGAAAAAAAACAAACAAACATTATGCCTACTGAATTGTGCAGACCTAACAGAACCTCATGCAGCCTCATAGTAACCACACAGAGGGCAAGGATTCTGGCTAAGAAAAGCATATTATCTCATTAAAGGGATACACACACACACACATACACACACACACACACACACACACACACACCTCCATGTCTTCAGCATGACTCAAGGCCAATCTGACACTCGAACTGTAGACCCTTGGCCTGGTGACTGACCTGCCAACTGGATTAATTCTTAGGGAAGGAGACAACGTCTCCACCCAGAAGTAGATTCCAATCTTTGGGCTAGGAGGAAAAAGAAAGCTATTGTGCTAGACAATGTCACCATGACCCCATCCTAGACCTTCCCCTTCCTTTCCTCCACCCAGTGTAGATGGAGCAGTTTCTGAGCTGCCTGGCACCAGCTGGTGAGTGGCTGCACTTGGCTGTGGCTTTGCTGTCCAAGGAGAATGCCTTCTGAAAAAGTAATGGGATGTAACAGTGAAACCCAACTGCTCTGTTTAGGTGGCTAAGGGTGGATCTCTGCTTCTAGCAGGCCAATCCAAACAAAACAAGCAAAGATGTTCTAGAGCTCTGGAGCACTGATGATTTCAGTCCCTGGGTATCTAAGGGAGGCAGCACTCGCTAGGCAGGGGAGAGCTAATTTGGGGACAAGGCCAGCAGAACTGACTGGGATAAGAGGAGATCCTAGAGACAGCTGGGGCCTTTGTGGGTGGGGCTTGGTTCACAAGTATGGGCTGCCACACGGAGCCCCTCTCCTAAGATGTAGGGATGGGGCTGAGGATGGCTCAGTAAACAAAGTGATTGCTGCATCAGCATGAAGACCTAAGTTCAGTAGAGGCAGGAGGGCCCTTACAGCTCCCTGGCTAGCCAATCTAATTGAATCAGTGGGTTCTGGGTTCAGCAAGAGACCCTGTCTCAAAAAATACACTGTAGCAAAGTATGGTGACACATGCCTTTAATAACAATATCTGGGAGGCAGAAGCAGGTGGATTTCTATGAGTTCAAGGCCAGCCAAGGCTGTATAGTGAGACCTACATATATGCCTATGAATTTGCACACATGTATCTGGACATGTAGGCAGACAACACACACATACACACAGGCAAGCAAGCACACACACACACACACACACACACACACACACACACACACTCAGCAGGCAGCCCTGTCCTTCCCTTCAGTTGTGTAGAAGCTCCTTGACCCTCAGTCCAGCATAAAAGGTCCCAGGTAAGGGCTTCTTTCTGCTCTCGGGCCCCCCTATTTTTCTCTTTCCGTTTTTCCTCATTCACTCACATTTTCAGCCGTTTTGAAACTCAGAAAATAATGGCAGTTCAGAGGTGGCATCTGCTGTCCTGGTCACTGGACTCTATGGGGACTGTCACTGACTTGCAAAGGGCAAAGTTTCATGGTCTATT
>CABHPH010151418.1:16642-28340 GCA_902168325.1 Peromyscus nudipes | reverse complement strand
CTCCTCCTCCTCCTCCTCCTCCTCCTCCTCCTCCTCCTCCTCCTCCTTCTTCTTCTTCTTCTTAAGATTTATTTATTTATTATGTATACAGTGTTCTGTCTGCATGTATGCCTGCAGGCCAAAAGAGGGCACCAGATCTCATTACAGATGGTTGTGAGCCACCATGTGGTTGCTGGAGAATTGAACTCAGAACCTCTGGGAGAATAGCCAGTGCTCTTAACCTCTGAGCCATCTGTCACGGGCAACTACTTCAAGTGGAAGGAAGGTGACACTTCTTAGCAAACGTGTGCCATCCTATTTTCTACAGTGTGAAGGCGGGCTGACAATACCGGAGCTTTCATCTGTGCTCATTCTCAAAGCCCTATCCTAGAGGAAGGATCGAAAAAGGAGATGGGGGGGGACAAATAAGAAAAGGAAACGGGAGGCACTGGGGATGCTGAAGGAACATAAACTAATTACACTCTGTCGAGGAACTGAGTCCAAGGATACGGGGAACAGGCAAAACTAAAAATGGGAGAGAAAAGGGGGCAAGTGGTTCTGATATAAAAGGGTGGGGCCTACGATGGGCTCTGATAAAACAAACTCCGAGTTCAGGACAAAAGCAAGGGACCACCTGTTCTCGGTTAGACAGTTCTATCTCCAAAGTGTAATGGTCACACCAAGAAACTCACGGCGGTGAGTGCACGGAGTCAGGAAGACATCACTTCCCCTCGACGCCCATTTCACCCAAGGGCTCCAGCCAGACCAACGCCACTTCGCTCTCCTCGCCTCTTCCGAAAGTGGTTTCGGCTGCAACTAGCCCTGTTCTGAACACCTACTACCAACCACCTAGCAGCTTTCTGAGGGGGCTGTAGCAGGGGAAAGTCTCCTGTTTCTTTTGAGACCCTGCCCCCATCTCGACAGAAGGATTATGCAGGAGGGTTGAAGCAAGTGGGTGGAGTCTGAAGATTTAAGTAAGGGGTCCTCCTGAACCCAAACCCTTGAGTTCCGGTCGATTGCACACCTAGTCCCACCCACCCCACAAGTGATGTTACCGATGCAAATAGAGTTCGATTATTGCCCCTTTATTGATCTTAAATTACAGACCCATTCTCACTTTCCTCCAGAAAGCTCTTTCATTGTTAAGGGTGCAGTGGCTGAGCAGGAAGGGGCAGCTCGGTGAAGATTTGCAGGCTATAATTAATAGAGACAGGACTCTCCTTATCTACTAACTTCATGTCTTCATTGTCCAGCTTTGGATTTTTTGGTGTGGTCCCTAGGAGGCATAAGTCCCTAGGAGTTTATAAGTCTTGAAGTCTTTATAGGCAAGCTTTGTCTTCCAGAAGAACTATGTCTTTTCCTGCCTGAGGGTCTGAAAGCAGTTTTCTCAGAGAGACTGCCATGGCTCCTTTCTGAAGGACTGCCCAACATCCTCCGGATGGGACTGAGATGGCCCCTTTTTTGAGGGACAGTGTTGGCTCCTCCCAGAAAGACTGAATCAACCCTTTGGGAGAACTGTTTCTCTTCTCTCTTCAGGACTAAGAGACCTCCTTGAGGGACTCTAAGGGTGTCTCCCAGGATAGGGTCGGCTCCTCACTGAGGGACTGTGACCTCACCTTAAAGAGATTGGGATGGCTCAGATCAGAGAGACTTCGAAGGGTTCTCACAGAGGGACTACTATCCTGTCTCTGGGAGGGACTGAGATGACTCCTCTTGAGAGATGTCTAAGGGTTCTGTCAGAAGGACTGCTATGCCTTCTCTGAGAAGGACTGCATTATCTCCTCTCAGAGAGACTTCTATGAGTTCTCTCCCAAAGGATGCGATTGGTCCTTTCAAAAGGCTTATTATGGAGGGCCCTCTCCCTGAAGAAGCCATGTTGTTCTTCCTTGGCTGTGTGTGTGTCTTTAAAGTGACTCTGCAGGGTTCTCTTCAAAAGGTTGTCAGGTTCCATTCTTTCTTGGGCCTGAAATCTGGCTCCTACTTGAGAAGAGTTCTTAGACTCTGGACAGGAGATTTCATCACTGTAGTTTTTCTTTGCTCTGCTGTTAACATTTTGAATTATACTCAAAGGTTGGATGATTGAAGTAACTTGGATAGTGGCATCTCTTTCAGAAGCTATGGTCTCCAATTGCAAAGGTCTGGGTTAGAGAGAGCTCACTTGTTTTGACTGTTGAGTTTGTCTATATTGGTCACCTGTTCCCTGCAATCTGTCCTCTTGCTTAGGGTTCACACCTATTGACCTTTGCTGGGCAACTGGTGTGCTGGGCCCTTTGCTATCTCCTCCTAAACATTAATCCTTGGCTTTTTGTTTGGGGTGCAAGTATTTTCTTGACCACAAATTGCCTGGCCTTATCCTGTCCTCAGGCTTCTGTCCAGTAAAAGCCACAATTCTATGTGCTATTTGGAATGCCTGCCTTAGGCCCTGGAAAAGCAGATGGATGAACTTGGGCTGGATTTCTTAGGTTGTGTCTTCGAAGAAACAGTGCTGGTTTGAACAGTTTCAATACTCTTGCTTCTTGATGGACACATCATTCTAAAAGGACTCCCTTCTGGGGTTCCACTATCTTTATAGAGATTTGTGCTTTGTGTTTTAAGTCCCTTGGTGATTTTCTTCACTGGATATTTGAAGCCAAAGGTCTTTTTGAGGATTTCACCCATTTTTCATCCTGATTACTTTCAAAGCCACTCTCGGATACAGAGTGAACCTGACGGAATTCATGGCGTTCAGAGTCTTCTGCATCTGTCTTGCCGACCACACCATGGCTGCCCCACTGCTTTTTTCTAATGTGCACTTGTACAGAAGCCGGAGATTGGGAAGATCAGGACTGGAAATCTCTTGGAGTGGTTGGACTCTTGGAAGCTGGAGGACAGATTTTAGCTTTCCTTCGTGATGGTAATGTAGTGCTCTTCTATGTATCGGTTTCTTCCATGATGCTTTGAGACCTGAGGTCTTTTCCCAGTTCTCAATCTAAAACCAAGATGCAACCGAATCTCACCATAGCCTTCAGCGTTGCTTAAAAGGTGGATCTGTGGGTAGAGAAGAAGATATGGATCAAAAGCAGACTACAACTTATGTCAGCAATTAAATCCTGAATATTGGCCATACTGCAAGCAGATGGGATATTTCAGGACAAGTCCTGATGAGAAAGGTGGAGGGACATTGTGGGGTACTTGACTCTCTAAGAGTTTTGCTGCTGTTTTTAGCTGTAGATCTTTTAGTAGGTGGTGCTGTTCTGAGATATCCATCTTGGTCTGGGAAAGACAACTTGCCTTGAGGGAGTGGTCAGAGTGTAAAGTCCTTGTCAGTGAATCGCTCTGTGAGTCTTTACACTGATCACTGGAAACAGGGTCTTCCCTATTGTAAAGTATCTCGAGAGAAGACTCCAGCTTGACAAAGACAGGAAACTGGGCCCTTGTGCATGAGACAGACATGTGCTGAGTGACTTCCTGGAATATATCACTGAGTTTTGAGTTTGTTTTCTTTATTCCCAATCTAGTACCGGGGTATTGCTGTATTATAGAAGATGTGGATCCATGTGTCCACATCTTTAAGGCCATTCTTTTCTCGTGACCATGGCATAAAAATATGTCTCTGAACATAGTTTTTGACCATTGAAGTCTGTGAAATTGTCCTAGGATCCCTCTCTACTAGGCTCTGGGAAAATGCCATCAGTTCAGCTGGAACACCAAATAAATTCTGAATAGATTGACAGATATCCATCGTGGCTCCTTCTGTTAAAAACGGCTGAGAACAAAGCTTCCTTTCCATAGTGGTTCCCAGGACATTCCCCAGCATCAGCATATTGGAGAGATACTTCCTAGGGAGTCGCTGCCTACAGACATGACTTTCCCAGACATTCTGTTGTCTGCCCAGGAAAGAACGGATAGAATTTCTTCGAGCCCCTAATCCTGCCTGAAACTCCGAGGATAGTAATCTCAGTGGATATGGAGAATAGCTCTGGAGTGAATCCCCAAATTCCTCCATTTGTTTCTTTTCGGTTGCTTCCTGGGATAGGACATCCACTTCCCAGATGTCAGGATATAGGGTTCCCACAGTGTTCCCGATATCAGAGGGAAGAACCAAGGGAAGGGCTGATGAACGGAACATAATAGTGTCTGTATAGGATCTGGAGACGGCAAAATACCAACAGGAAAGTTCTTCATAGCCAAGATTCTTGAAACCCCCGGCATTCCAGAACCCTGAAGGGGCCCTAACTCAGTTGTTTTGACAGAACTTGAAATAAATGGGATTGAAGGACTGTTGTGTATGAACCTAGAGAAGTAATTCTCTGCTTGTGACTTTACTGATGTTATTATTTCTGAGTCTCTATCCTCACACACCCATCTTTGATTCAAATCCTCAATTTCCATTACTTTAGAGGATTCTGTATTGATCCCTAGAGATTTTTCAGCCTGAAGCCTTTGCTCATGAGATAATACTGGAGGTTCCTCAAGTGGAGATGTTTGTTGTAAGATTAATTCTGCAAAATTCTCTTGAATATTTGCCTTTGGAGTTCATTCCATAGGTTTTACCATGTCTTGAAGACATGGTCTTGGGAGTAAATTCAAACCATTCTTTAGTTTTACTTTACTGCTTGATTGTGTGGCAACTCCTATTAGTTCTAGAGCCTGGGGACTTGGTCCTGGAGCCAGCTCTTCAGAGTTTACAATAAGAAGCAGAGGTTTGGGAACCAATATAGTCTTTATAACTTGAAAGCGCGACAACTCTATTGTTTCTAAAATTTCATGTGTTGCCACTGTGATTTTCTTATATTGCACATTTTGTAGCCAAAGACTTGAAGCAAATTCATCCATTTTCACATCATGCAGTTTGGGAGTCAAATCAGCATGTTTTGACCCTTGAGAGGTTGAATTCGGTATCATCACAGACTCTATAACTTGAAGTGGCGGTCCAGAGATAACTTCTGCAGATTCAGAAACCTTGGGGAGAGCAGCTGACTGAGAAACTTGAAGCCATATCTTTGCGGATTCTGTCACTTGACCTAGTACCTTTGGACTGATCATTATAAAGTTTATCATTTGATCCAGTGATTCTATTGGAGTTATGTTTAAAGTTCCCATGCTTGCATTCTGGGGCTTTGTTAGCCTACCTGCTACCTCCCCTGGCAGCCATGATTGAAAAGTGACCGCCTCAGAGTCTACATCTCCCACAACTTGACTGGCTTGCTGGGTTGACAACTCTAAGGATTCTTCTATTTGCAGCCATGGCTTAGAGGTCAAATTTACAGACTCAGGAATCTGAGGTCCTTGCCCTGGTGTTATCCCTGAAGCAGAATCTGGAACGTGATAGGATGGCCTTGGTGGCAATGCTAGATTGTTCCCTTTGGGATCTTTTCCCAGAGCTCACCACCACAGGTCCTAAGTCTTGAGGACACGGCCTTGGAGATTTTTCTACATGTCCAGTCTCTCTATTTACTGGCTTTGAAGTCACTCTAAGAAATTCTTTCCCTGGTCTTACCTCACAAGTTAGCAACCTTACTTCTGCAACATGATTCTTGAAGTCAAGGGTCAGTCTATCAGATCCTGTGGCTTGTTTTATTGGTAACTCCTTGAAATCTTTAAATTGAGGCCACAAACAAGAAGCAACTCCAGAGTTTCTGGGATCTGGCAGCTTTTCTGTGGGGTTACTTCTGAGGATTTCAAATCTTGATCACTTAGTGTGGGAGTCAGATCAACAGATTCCGGTCCTTGAAGATCTAGTTGCTGAGGCATCCCTAATGATTCTATGACTTGATCTGTTGGTTTGGGGGTCAACCTCATAGATTTCTCTATTGTTTCTGGGCTTTTATGTCCCAACCCTTTTGTCATTTCTGAAGACCCCGCATCTTGATAAACTGGTAGTGAAATAAAATCCATGAATTTAGAGACTTGGTGCCTCATCTTCTCAGCGTAGTCCGCCAACTGGTGCCCTGTTCTATATATCACTTGAGAGGATTCTATGATTTGATCACGTGTTTGGGGATTTTGGTTTCCAGGTGTCACATTTTGAAGGAATGGTCTTGGTGATAACCCCACAGAGGTTCCAGTTTGTGGCAGAGACACGGATGACAATTTCACATGGTTTACACTTCCCCACTTTGGCTCTGAAGTAAATTGCATACATTTCATACATTGTTGCTGTGATTCCAGAATCAAATTTGAAAATTTGACACTAGTCAGTGCTGGTCCTGCTAAGAACTCCCCAGTGGACTCTGGTGTTGGTACCATTAGTTTTTCATTTAAAGGAAACTGTTGGCGATCCGTGCTTTGCTGTTGGGAGCCTAGTCTCAGCTGCATAGGCTTTCTTTTATGAAAACATGGCTTTGGTGCAAAGGAAGGCTTAGTATGTTGAGAACAGTGGCATGGAGCAAACTCTAAAGGGTTCACACTTTGAGTCGGTGAGCCTGGCTTCAACTTCACAGGTTTAACTTTTTGAAAACAAGGTTCTGGTGAAAATTCCTTACTTCTTACGTCCTGCAGACCACTGCCAGGTGTCAGATTTACAGAATTTGTAAAACAAAGCAATGACTGTTTGCTCATCTCTGGAGACATTCTATCTTCAGGCAGTGGGGTTGGTGAAACTCCCACAGATTTCACACCATTTAACAGAGCCCTCAAAGTAAACATGGGTTGTGTGGTTTGCTGCCACAAACCAAGTTGGTTCTTCAAAAATAGGATCTCTTGAAACTCTGCCCCTACCATTAAGTGAGATGACGTCACACCTTGAAAAGGTGGCCCAGAGTTCAACAGAACAGATTTTGGACATTGAGATTCTGATCCAGGGGTCAACTCAAAGGACTTCACATTTTGCAACTGTGGCCCTGAACTAAGCTTCACTGGATTTATGCATTGTAATTTTAATCCTGGATTCAACTCAGAAAAATTCACACGTTGTACCTGTTGCCCAGAGTTGTGCTCTACAGGTGCTACATCTATAATATTTGACTCTGGAGTTAATTCAAGCTTCAGGTCTTGCACGTGTTGTCCTTGGTTAACTATTATAGGCATCTCTCTTTGAATTCCTGTCCCTGGGTTCAACTCAGAACACTTCATATCTTGAAGTTTCAGAGATGTAAATGTGGTAGAAGAATCCACATCTTGCAAATGTGTTTTGGTATTGCACCAAACAGAACTTACACACATAATTTGTGGTGCTGGAAATGTTCTACCATGATTCATACCAAGAAGAAGTGGCTCAAGACTACACCTATTGGAATGTTCACACTGAGGGTTTTGCTCTGGAGTATGTAAGGAAGGATTCACACCTTGATAATGTGATTTAGGATTGCACCCAGTAGACCCTACACACTGAATGTGTGGCCCTAGAATTGATGCCCATTGATTCACACTTTTCAAATGTGCTTCAGGAATGCACTCAGTGAAATTTACACATGGAGGTCTTAGCCCTGGGGTGCATGCAGAAGAATTTACACATTGAGCACTTGGCCGTGGGGGGCATACAAGAGAATTTACATCTTGCCAGTTTGGCTCATGGATGCATCCAGTAGAATCTGCACATTGCAATTTTGGTCCTAAAATTCAGACTGAAGAATTCATTCCATGCAAATGTGGCCCAGGATTGCACACAGACTTTATACATTGAGGGTCTGGATTTGGAATGCATGCAGAGGAATTTATATCGTGCAAATATGGCCCAGGTTTACACCCACTGGAATTTATATACTGAGAATTTGCATTGGGAGTGCATGCAGAATTTACCTCTTCTGAGTGCTGCCCCAGGCAGAACACCTTAGATTTTATACCTTGAAGGTCTGGACCAGGGTGTGACTCAGACAATTCTACATTTTGTGTTCCAGTGTTAGATGCCATAACATTTTTACAGTGCATCTGTGGCCCTGCACTCGGGTCACAGGATGCCCTACCTTGCAGTCTAGGCTCATGCTTGAATTCCAAGGATGGCTCATCTGGCAGCTTGGTTTCTGTGCACCCCTCAGAAGGTTTTAGCTCTTGCAACTGTGGCCCAGGGTTGAACTCTAAAGACTGAGGACTTGTTCCCAGGCCCAATTCAGAAGACATCACATCTTGGAACTGTTGCTCTGAATTGAATTCCATAGATTTCTGGTCTACAAAGCTAGTTCGAGGCCAGCTTGGGCTACAAAGTAAGTTCCAGGAAAGGTACAAAGCTACACAGAGAAACCCTGTTTCGAAAAAAACAAAAAAACAGAGAGAGAGAGAGAGAGAGAGAGAGAGAGAGAGAGAGAGAGAAGGACGCACAGCAAACTCTGTGCTCAGCAGCTGCCACACTGTCAGGAGGATATATTTCTTTTCTTTTCCCACTTCATCAAAGTGTTCTGGGTTCTAGAGACTGGCCTGCAAAAATTTCCAGGTCCTTGACCCCTGCCAGGTGTATATGATGGCCTCCTCCTCCTCCTCCTCCTCCTTCTTCTTTGGTTTTTTTTCGAGACAGGGTTTCTCTGTGTAGCTTTGCGCCTTTCCTGGAACTCACTTGGTAGCCCAGGCTGGCCTCTAACTCACAGAGATCCACCTGCCTCTGCCTCCTGAGTGCTGGGATTAAAGGCGTGCGCCACCACCGCCCGGCAGTCCTCCCGCTTCTTAAGGAAATAGTTTATTTTATGCGTATAAATGTTTGCCGGCATGCCTGGTGCCTAGAAGTCCAGAGGAGTTGTCTGGAGTGACAGATGGTGATGAGCCAGCCACCTGATGTGGGTGCCGCGAACAGAAAGGTTGAGACATCTCTCCAGGCGCCCCGCCACTGCCCCCTTTGAGGTAGGGGAACACTCTTTGAGGAGGCTAGTTTGGAACTCACAGTGCAGCTCAGGTTGGCCGAGAAACTGCAGCGATCTTTCTGCCTCAGTCTCCTCAGTGCTGCGAGGACACTCCCATCTTGGTTTTCTTGCACTTTCAGTCATCCGAAGGATAGTCTACGCTGAGGCAGCTTGAGCCTGGGGCTCATGGGCTCCACTTACGGGGTCAGTAACCTCTAGGGCCTACGCCTATCTGCTTGGAGAAAAGGTTCTGCGTGTTCACCTCCAAGGACTTGGTTTTGCCTCAGACAGTCGAGTGTTTGCACGCGGAACCTGTTTCCAACCTCTGTCTCCCCTAGAGACACCCCCAAGTCACTAGGACCGAGGCCAACCCAACCCCATCGATCCCCACAGCCCCGACAAGGCCAGTGGCTACCACATCCTCTGTGCATGCTCACACCCGAGTCTCCGATTGGTCGCCTAGGAGCGTGGGAATGTTTTCCCAGGATGCTCTGCGCTGCTGTCATGGCTGCCCCCGTGTACCTGTATCCTCACATGGGACGCTAGTCCTGTGAGTGTCTTGACGGTGCCCGTGGCCACCAGACGCCGGCTACTTTGGTCCCTCCTCCTCCTTTCGCTTCCTCCTCCCTCGTGGGACCCTCGCGGGACCCCGAATTGGGTCCAGTGATGCCGGGGGTGACGTGGACTCCGGAGCGGGCGCTTCTGAGGGGCTTCTCCACGGAGGCGGAGCGGCTGTGGTGCAGGCAGGAGGGGCTCTGTGGCTCAGGTGGGAGAGCTGTGAGGACAGGGATGCCAGCCCTGGGTGCGGAGGAGGGGTCAGGAGGGGGGAAGTTTTGTTCGATGGTCTGAGATCTGTGGTCTGGGAAAGTTCCCGAGAGACAGACTTGAGCTGATTTTCTTTAGGACTGACATGTAAAAGAGAGTTCGTCAGGGAAAAAAAAATCGGGGTTGTAAAAGTATTGAGGCAGGTATGAGCTGGGGAATATGAGGGAATCACGAGAGAACCTGTGTGCTTGGATTGGCCTCCTGGGGGAGAGTATTGAAGGTTGGACCTCAGCAAAGGAAACTTTCCTGTGTCAGTTGGAATCTTTGTGAATTTCCCGAAGAAGAGTACTACGCCTGTTATTATTACTACTACTACTACTACTACTATTATTTCTGTGTGACCTCCACTTTGCTGCTCACAGTCATTGTAGGTATCCTGTATTTCTAGGAGGGACGATTTGGTAGAATGAGAAGGATTTGCTCAACACTTAGTGATTCCTGTATAGCCAGCATTCTGAGTCTATACCGCTTTGTATATTAAAATAACTATGTAATGAAGTTTATGCGTATGGATATCCATTTTTACCTCTTCCCCTTCTAAGGCTACCAGTCTTCAACCACAGGTGCTCCGCTTGCATAATTTTCTGCCTAATCACCCCTGAAAGGCCCCCACTTTTAAACACTGTAGTTCAAGTCAGGCTAGTGGTGCTCATGTGCCCTCCCAGCATTTGGATGGTGGAGGCAATAATATTAAGAAGTTCAAGACCAGCTTTGGCTACATAGCAAATTTAAGGCCTGACAGGGCTACATGAGACTTGCCTCGAAAATATGAAATAAATAAAAAACATTGTAGTTGAATTAAGTTCCTACTCTCCTGATGCTTCACCATGGGATGAATTTTCACCCCATGAACCCTTAAGGGACACACTGACATCATATCTAAATGACCAGGCCTATAAAGGTCCTTGTCAGGGCTGGCGGCAGCACAAGGTGAGGTACTGAGTTCAGTACCCAGCACCCATATTGTGGGGTTCACAAACATCTAGCCCCCTCACTGTGGCACCTGCACTCATACACACATTCACAATACTTAAAATAGTAATAAAAACAAATCTTGAAAGTTCATGTTAAAGTGCACATAAATGTTTTAAGAACCCAAAGGGATATCTCCTGCCTAATTCTTCACCAGGACTCCAGGCTGGTATACAGCTAGGACCTGCCACATAGCATGTGCTCAATGTCAGAGTTCTTTATAATTAAAATCCTTGTAGAAATTGCATAGTGCTTCATGAAGCACACACACCATATTTATTTAACTATTTCTTTTTTAGTGGGCTTCCCAAGAATATTAATTGCACTGCCCCTATAGACAGAAAATACTGTGGTGGTGGGGGGCGGGGGGAAGACTTTGTCTTCTGAAATGGTGCTTACCAGTCAGTGGTTCATTAGTGTTCCTATATGAAAAGAATAATTTTTATCACATAAGTTGATCACATCAATATTGTTTGCACTGTGTTGACCTGATAAGATGGTGTGGTGACACAGGACCACTCTAAACTTGGTAGTGAGACTGTAGATCCTCTAAAGCCACTACTTAGTGTGATGTGTGTCAGGTCAACAGCAACTAGGAAATATGTAGATTTGTGAAACCAAGGGTCTCAAAGTCCCTGAGAGTTCCCACTTCAACTATCCCAACTCTCTTAGATTGCACTTGACTCTGTGTTCTAACCTGCAGTTTGAAATGTATGGCCTTAGACCCATTCCAAACTTATGACAGTGACCGGCTCCAAAGAAAATGTGAGTCAGAACAGGTCATTTTGGAAGACCTTTGAAACTTTACCTCATCACTCCTTCCTTAGTGACGAGTTTGTCTGACTGGACCCTAGAAGATTCATAGATGGATTCTTCCCTGAACTTTGGCTATTAGAGCTCAGAGCCAAGGGAAGGGCATCAACTGGGACCTGACTGTGTACTGGCTTTACCTGGCACTGCCTATTGTGATGTCATGGAATCTCAGTCTAGAGACAGAAATTCTGTAGTTGAGAGGGGCAGAGGCTTGAGAAATGGCACTAATATGGGGCCTGGCTTTCCTACTGCCAACACATCTCAGCCTTATGCTACTTGGTTTCTTGGTTTGTGGAATATGGATGTTGTTTTCTAGGTATCAGAGCCAGACACAGGTGGCAGCCAAGACAGAGGTACGTGAT